>CM035787.1:21043970-21061020 GCA_020466265.1 Siphamia tubifer | reverse complement strand
AGCCACGCTGTGTTTCTGTAATTGGTCAGAAGTGTGAAGGGGCGGGATCTGGCTCTGTGGGTGTACCATTATGTTTCCTAGGTGAGGGGGGAGTACAGTCAGTACTGTACTCTGAGTAAGTCAGACTTTACCGAAGAAACGGACCCAGAACGACTGTGTACAGTTAATTTAAACTGCAGGAACTAATACTGATCTCAATTTCTTCAAAGTGTACAAATAAACTATTATCAATTCACTTTCGGGTGGATCTGTACCCCCTCCCAACACCACCTAACAGCCCAATCAAGTTTACTAAATTTATCAGAATCTAGAAAAAGGAACCCTTCAAGTCTACTTTTAAAAATCCCTGAGTGTCTGTGTTAAACAATGTATATATTTAACATATTTCTATAATTAAAGTTTTAAGTAGGTTTATACTTATTTACGTCCTCGCCAAATCTAGGCCATAAAATTCGGTCCTGCTCGTTAAACAGCCACACAATGAAAACAGGGATAAGGATATTACTTTGAAACTTTACAGCGGAAGTGCGTAGCTTACTGTACGGATGCCTGACGACTGTCGCTGAACCGGAAGTCAAATACAGAATCCGGATTTGATCAGTCTTACGTGTCATTCAGAGTTTCCGCACCTCAGAAACCTGCAAAACTACTGTGGGAAATAAAACCGAAGATCTATTTCTGTGAGTTTCCTATTTTTGTTTGTTTTTTGTTTGTTTGGATTTTCCTACACATTTAATATAAACCAGGGCCATCTTGCAGACAATGTCAGGTGTAACTACCAGACAGTTACAGTTACTGTGAATGAACAGTAATAACATCAGGATTCACATTTGTGTTAATGGTTCATTCATTCAGTTTTAAATCAGACATTTTTATGAGCTTAATCTTGACAAAATGTGAGTTTGTGTTGTCTGTACCTGGCGTTTGTTATCGTTTTATCCTTGTTTATTGCCTCCAAAATGACTAGATGTAAGGGTTTTGTAAAGTATTTAATTTAATTTAAATATGATTAGCTGTTTTGATAAAACAACCCAAAGATATTTTAAATTACTGCCACATAAAACAATGATAAATTATTTATTCTTGAGACTTTGGATACATTTAGGGACTTTTTTGTGAAAAAAGTTTTCATAAAAAAAAAACACGTTTAAGTTTTGTGATCATAGATCATGTCATCTTGGCTGCCAAGTTTTAATTAAGAAACTTAATCCTTTTTTTTCTTCATAAAATAAATGCTTTTCCTCTCATTACTTTTTTGTCAGCACTGACAGACACAACACAAAATTAATTATTGCTATTTATTTAGTCAAGTGATTTTTAACCTTTTAAATTATTGTGTCTGACACAATATGTATGGATACATGTTGCGAAATGTTGAATATTCAGTTTTGTTCGTTTTTTCCCCCAGTTCTCCATACTCCTGTAACAGCATCATGCAATTTTCATCTTTACCCTTAAATAGACAAAATAATAATACTTTAATTAAAAAACACATTTGTAATTTTCAACTGACAACTACTTTAGTAACTCAACTGCAACTCAACTCGATAGAATATATCATAAGCATATTCACCTAAAAACAAATACAGGTACTTCTGACAGTGGTGACTTAGACCTGGCAGTGTTGACACAAATCTGATGGTGTTGACAGTGGCTCTGTTACAACAAACAACTTCAACATTTCATCACTTAAGTTACTGCTTCTTTCTTTAAAAACTGTATCGCACTATTCTTCTAATCCTAATAAGTTAATAATTAATATTTTTCTGTGAAAATTGTGATTTCAGAAAGAAATTTCTGAAGATTTCAGAAAAATGTTCCATTGTTTATGTTTATGGTGTCCCCATAATTGTTAACAATGGAACTTTTATATTCCTTTAACTGATAACTTCTTTCTTTTTACTTCCATCAAGGAGGGTATGTTTTCACTGGAGTTTGTTTGTCTGACTGTCAGCAACACTGCTCAAAAAGTTATGGATGGATTTAGATACGATTTTCAGGATGTGTTGGGAGTGTCACAATGAACAAATGATTAAAATTGGGTGGTGATCCGGAAGAGATACTGGATTCTGGATCACTTTGAAATTTTACATTGTGGTAAATGGAGAATAAATTTCAATTCATTTGATAAATTCATTGAATTTATAAATCATATAAATTATGATGATTATGTGTTATTATAAGACATGTATTTACAATACTTACACCAACTATGGTCTAACAAAAATGTATACTCAGAAATACTGTTTAAACCAGGGGTCTCCAACCTATTCCACAAAGGGCCGGTGTGGCTGCAGGTTTTTGTTGAAACCAAGCAGCAACACACCAGACTTCAATCAATGAATCAACTGATCTCAGTCTGCAGAGAGTCAATTAGTCAAACTGTGAGCTCTTGGTTGGTTGGAACAAAAACCTGCAGCCACACCGGCCCTTTGTGGAATAGGTTGGAGACCCCTGGTTTAAACAAACATAAAGAAATACAATTAAATGAAAAATTTTTATATTTATTTTAAGTTCAATGCTGGGCATTGAACTTAAAATTGGGCGGCACAGTGGTGCAGTGGTTAGTACTTGTGCCTCACAGCAAGAAGGTGCCACACCAGACCTTTCTGTGTGGAGTTTACATGTTCTCCCCCCATGACTGTGTGGGTTTTCTGCAGGTACTCTGGTTTCCTCCCACCATCCAAACACATGCACTGATAGGTTAATTGGTTAATCTAAATTGTCCATAGGTGTGAATGTGAGAGTGATTGTGAGAGTGATTGTTTGCCTGAGATGAATGAAATCACAGGACGTTTATCAGTATTGTCATTATGTTGATGCTATAAATGGTTTAGTTTCACATCCATCGTATTGTTTGCAAAACCTGGAGTTATTGAGTTAATGACAAAGGAAAAAATATTTCAGATGTTACATCATCAGAGTTTGTATTCTGTCATGTCATCAGACTCAACAAGACCAGCTAATGTTTGTTATAAGTGGCTGTTATTTCCTTTGAGGAGTTTCCTGATCACTGTGCATGTTTCTTCAGGCTGGTGATTGGCTGCCTGGGATTATTGCTGAGCTCTGGTCACTCTGACAACAGCTGTGAAACAACACAACGATGAAAGCTTTGATTCTGGTGGGAGGTTATGGGACCCGGTTGAGACCGCTCACTCTGAGTGTTCCCAAACCATTAGTGGAGTTCTGCAACAAACCCATCCTCCTGCACCAGGTGGAGGCACTAGTTAAGGTAATGACACTCACTGTGATTCCACCCACATTGCATCCTTACAACACTGGTGTTTTCACATCCAATTGATCTGGTCTGGTCTCCCAACTCCCAATAGGTTGGTTTCAGTCATGTGACTATGATGATGTCACAACTTCAGCTGGAGGGCAGGAAGTAACCATGTAGATTGCTGCTATGGTGGAAATAATTAAAGAGATTGTGTTTATTGTACGGATTTAGATCCAGTGTGGAAACAGAGATAAATACAGTTAGTTAAAAATGTATCTGACATAACCCGTATCTTATGAAAATTAACTTAATTTCGAGAGAACCCAAAGATTTGCCAACAATCTCTGCTGTGGTATTACGAACTACCTGGTCCTGCAGACATCCTACTACACCAGCAACAGATGAAAGCCTAGAGAAGTTTGGAGCCATAGAACGTTTTTGTCAGTGGTCGGGTCCACAACCTTGGTACCAAAAGGCTCAGCGATACTTATCATTTGGTCTTCGCCAGTATGAGTGTTTTATTTGTAAAGATGTGATGTCAACATGTATTCCATGGTTGTTTACATTAGTTGTTGCTAGGGCTGGGCGATTTTCTCTTTTAAAAAAATTCATTCATTATTCATTATCCACCGCTTCATCCGGGGCCGGGTCGCGGGGGTAGCAGTCGAAGCAGGGAGGCCCAGACAGATTTTTAAAAAATCTCCGATTTTTTCCCAAAAAACTCGATTCACGATTCACGATACGATTTTTTTCCCACGTGGGCTAAATGAAAATCAAAACACTAGAAACGTGGTGTCTTTCGTCTTCTTTTTTTTAATTAAATAACATGTAAAACAAAAATACTTCTACAAATAACTGTAAATAATAAATCAGTTGTGCAAAAAGTGCAACTGCAACCTGAGACTTTGCCTACATGAACTGTAGTAAGTCCAGACATATCCACCACTGTTACAGGAAAAACTGTGCAAAAAAATAGTGTAAAAGATACATTTTGTTGGAAAAAAGAAAGCTTAAAATATTTTAACAACTAAAACAATATACATTAATACTCATATTGTATGAAAAACATTGCAAAACCGTAGTAGTGCAAAAGTAGGATAAAAAGAAAACTAGTAACATTTTTACTTTGTAAGGACAAAATAAAACAAAACCTTATTATCAATCAAGCTACTTCAATAAACCTGAACATGTTACCAATATTTTGGATATATGATGTTATTGCGTCTGTTATCGCTCCCCATCCTCCTCCATGTTTATCATAAGGTGCAGAGTCCTGCACGGGTTCGGGTACCCGTGGGTGAACCGCAAATTTTCACGAAATGGGTGAAAAATGTTGTGCTGTGTCGGATATCGGGTTCATTTAAAGCGGGTCGGTTTGGCTGCAGATTTTTTTTTTTTTTTTCGTCGGAAAACGGGTCGGATACGAGTTTAAACATGACGGGTACGGGCGGTTGCGGAATGTCAAAATCAAAACCGTGCAGGACTCTGATAAGATGTGCCTCGAGAAAAGCTTTCAGTCAGTGTTTGTTGAACATTTTGAAGAAGTACTTGCAGCGCTAGTCTCTGCCTTTTCTAAGAGTTCTGCTTTTCTCCACTGGATGCTTTCGCTTCAATTCAATTTTATTTATAAAGCCCTAAATCACAACAAAGTCGTCTCAGAGGGCTTTACAAAAACACAATCAACTACAAAAATACATGAAAAGTCCCAGGCATCCCCTGTCCTTAGACCCTCCCATCTCGGCAAGAAAAAACTTCAAAACCCAGTGGGAAAAAGAAGAAATCTTGAGGAGAACCACATTGAAGGAGAGATCCACTCCCATGGACGGACAGGCTATAGATGAACGTCCATGTATAAATGCAGGAAGGGGGGCTGGTCCAGACAGGCAGGGGCGGTGGTCTGGGGTCACAGGTCGGCACAGGCGAGATACTGCAGATCCTGTCATCCATGGCTCCCGTGCAGACACTGTCAGGAGAGCCACCACTCTCCCCATGTATACATATATCATGTATACATGATATATGAGTCACATAATTTTTAACTAACCTGACCATAGGCTTTCTCAAATAGGAATGTTTTAAGCCTAATTTTAAATGTAGAGAATGTGTCGGCGTCTTTAATATTAAAGGGAAGCTGATTCCATAAGACAGGAGCCTGATAACTAAAGGCTCTAGCTCCTTCTGTACTTTTAGAAACCCTAGGAACTTTCAATAAACCTGCATTCTGAGAAGGAAGGGTTCTATTGGGTTGGTACGGAACCAGATCATCTTTAAGATAAGAGGGGCCCATACCATTAATGGTTTTATATGCAAGGAGGAGGATTTTAAATTTAATTCTAGACTCAACTGGTAGCCAGTGAAGGGTTTGGAGCACAGGGGTGATGTGTTCTCTTCTCTTTGATACTGTTAATAATCTTGCTGCTGCATTTTGAACCAGTTGCAAGCTTTTTAGGGAATATTTAGGACACGCTACAAGTAAGGATGTGAACAGATTGGTCGTACCGCTACCATCAACAACAACAGTCTGAAGACACAGCTGAGAACCAGGCAGTAGCTGGGCTTCGTCAGACCCTAAAAAGGGGGATCGTAGGCGGGGCCTGGGGTGAAACACTACGGAAATCAGCTTGGTTCATGGTTTTCTTTTTGAGAGGAAAAAAAGTGCAAAAAATGTGTGTGTGTGTGTGTGTGGGGGTGGGGGGGGGGGGTGGGGGGTCCGATTGCACCATTTTCCTAAAATAGAAATTGATTTTGCCATAAAACTCGATTTTAAATCTAAATCGATTTTTTTGCCCAGCTCTAGTTGTTGCTAGTCGCTAGCAGTAACAACTAAGCAAGGGATAATGTATAAGGCATCGGGGTGTTGTTCGGCCCCGTCAGGAAATATATTTCTGATAGTCACGTGTGGGCAATACATTATCCCACTTATTCTTCGGGTTATTCCTGCTACTACTCTAACAGACTGGATAAAATAGCCCTAACAATGTAGCGAATATTTACTTTAAAAGTGGCCAAACTACCTGCGGAGTGATACCATGAATCTGAAGTGACAAAACTCATTGCCGTCGGCAGCGGTGGGCGGTTATTGAAAAAAATCTGCCCGCAGAAGGCTGTTCTAGAGGACCATAGAATAATCTAAACAAACATGCAACACATCTTGATGTGTCTAGGTAAACCATTTTACAACAGTGTAAATGGACATTTAACCACAATTTAATGATATATAGCACATCCGCAAAAAAAGTTAGCTTTGGAACATGACGAAGTGGTCACTGCAGACACGGGCATTAGCATTCGCATTAGCATTCTCCTCCCGACCGCAAACGCAGATTTAAAATCTACATTTTGCGCCATTTTTCTTTGAGCTTTTTCAATTTCTTACCTTTGTTACTCTAAAAAATCTATTTTCCTTCTCTCAGAACAATTGACGCAGCCATAACCACACAAAATATATACATTTTCCCAACGGAAAACTCACTTTTTTCTTCTGTTGGCTGTTCTAACTACATCATCAAGCTCATTAATTATTATTTCATTGAATGATTTCCTGAACCATTATGCCATACACCAACACAGTTTCTTATATTTTAGTTCATATACTACATATTGTCTTATTTTTTTGTACATATAGAATTGTGGGATTGTCGAGTACAAATGTTCAAGGACGTCTTTGTGGATGCTGCTTTTAGCTAACACTTCTACATCTACAACTGTCACTGTGGCGATAGTGAGCATGCACATACACACACGTGATCTTCTCTCTGAACTCGGCAGCAAGGTTAAAAAACAGACGCAGTTCTCATACCGGGTTTTTAATGTCCACCTATCGGTGTTTCAGTGTAGTTTCAATGGTCAAGCGTAACGTGTAACGATCCTCATTGTTGTCTTGTAACTAATGAAGTTACTGAAATTAATGAAATGAGTTGCGTTCCTTAGTCATTGACAGAAGTAATGAAATTACAGTTACCCCAACACTGACCACTGAGGTGCCTTTATTGTTTTATTTTGTGCCTTTCTGCACTGGCTGTCATGGTTAACTATTACATATGTCCGATACGAAGCCTTTGCATCATTTTTTACCTAACATTTCAGTCACACCCTGTTTTATCCACCTTGTTCAAACAGAAATAGTTTAAATATCTGGATGTGCAAACAATCACTTCTTTACGTGATCTCCTTACATCTGACATAGAATACTTCCTCTGCTGAAAAGCACAACCCAGAGTTTGAGACCCCCCCCTCTCTCTTTATTTATTTTACAGCACCCCCTGTTGAAAACTACTTCCCACAGCTCTGGTCATTTAGCAACACAAATCTGTCAAGTTGTCTCGGTCTGTGATGGGACATTACTGTGTTTTGATCTGAATGCGCAAGTACTGTGGCCACGTTTAGTTGAAAAGGTAGTCATAGAAGACCTTGTGGTGGTTAGGGCTGACTCTTCTGGGTGTGGAGGAGTAGCTCCTCCCTGATGGTTGACCTCCCCATCTCTAAGGGACAGTCATCCACTGCCTGTGTCTGATCTGGTCCTCTGGGTAGTTTAGCCACCATTCATGAACATGTATGAGGGTATAAATACAGATGGATGGGACACACAGAGCTTTACCTTTAGACTCAGCTCCACCCTCATATGTTGTCAAATAGGCGGAGGTGGTTTCACAACTGACCCCATGACCTCACAAGTCAACATCAAGGGAAGTGTTGGATTTATCTACGTGCTTTATCACCATTTAGTCAAAAATACTCATAATACACATCATGTAAATTTTTTTTCTTGTATAATGTTCATATCAACCAATCAATCAAACTTTATTTATATAGCACTTTTCATACATGGTGCATGTAGCATGTAGTGTTTTACATCAGACCCCCCCCCCCCCCCATTATCCCGCAGTTGTAGGAAAAGTTAAAATATTTAAAGAATTAAAAAGAATACTATAAATGAATAAATAAATAATAATAGTAATAAAATAAAACTAAATACATAAAATATTAGAATGAAATAATGTCTCATCATCTGCACCCGCGGTATCCTCACTAGGGTTGCGGTGTCACTGGGGGCGTAATCCAGCTACAATGGGTGAAGGCGGGATACACCCGGTATGAGTCTACAGTTCATCTCAGGGCTGAACATATATAGACAAACAATCACTCTCACATTCACAGCTATGGACAATTTAGATTAACCAATGAACCTATCAGTGCATGTGTTTGGATGGTGGGAGGAAACTGGAGTACCTGGAGAAAACCCACACAGACATGGGGAGAACATGAGCACAATAATATTAAATGTAAAATTTAACTAAAAGCTCAGTTAAAAGGGTAGGTTTTCAGTTTACCCTTAAAAATATGAACACTCACAGCGGACCTCAGATCCTCAGGTAGACTGTTCCATAGTTTGGGGCCATAAAAACTGAATGAGGCCTCACCATGTGTTTAGTTAGTGTGAACTCTAGGGACAATTAAAAGACCTGAACCTAAATGTGAATGGTATGTTTATTATAGGCTGGTGTGGACCATGTGGTTCTGGCAGTGAGTTACATGTCAGAGCTGCTGGAGAGAGAGATGAGAGTCCAGGAGCAGAGAGTAAGTCCAATAAATGTTTAACACATGCCCATCACATGTCTGTTACATGTCCCAGTGTTGTGACTGTGTTTGCTTCATCTGCAGTTGGGGATTCGAATCTCTCTGTCTCATGAGAAGGAGCCTCTGGGGACAGGTGAGTCTAGCATCTGGGTTCTTCTTTACATCATAATACAAAATGAGACATGGTCTGATTCATATGTGAAGATAAAGGAGGTCCTGTTAACATTTACATACATGTCTGCATCTTTGGGGGTCTGTGTCCTAACGTGTCAGTGCTCAATGGTCATAGAAAGGACAACAGACCCAGTTTTGTTCATTTTTATTAGCTCATCCAGGGAGGAGCTATTGCTATCCACCGCCCTAAAGGATTTAAATTCTGATTTATTCATTAGATAGATCTAAGCATTAGGCACAAAACATATCACTTTGTTTGTCAAAATTTTCCAGTTTCTCACTAAAATCACGACTCTTCCCTCAGTTCTCAACAGATTTCATTTCCAATTGATTCACTGAGTTCAGTTTCAATCCACATCAAAGAAAGTAATTGCTCCAATATTAGTTTCCACCAACAACCTCCTGTGTAGCATTTAACAGCTTTAACCACAGTAATATGTCATTACCCAGTTACCTACTTTTGTTCAGTCAGATGTTACCCCAGAAGAGCTTTTAGGGGCTTCCTGTACCATTCACACTGTTTTTGGCATTTGTTGATAAAAACACACCGCCACACAGCGGGATTGATTTTATCATCTATTGAATGACTCCCTTTTGTTGATAGCAAAACATCACAGGTCCGAATGAGCACAGGGACATTGGCATTATTTTTAGATTTTCCAGCTCATTCACATATCCACATGTTTCTGTCTATTCATTTAGCCACATCTGCCAGTAACGATAATAGTGACGACAATAATTCAAACCTGATGAGGAGAGGGGTTCATATCAGTGTTCAGATTCCTCACACCGAAGTCCATTAGCATTTAAAATGGTCTGTTTTCTATAACCATAACAGCATTGCCTAATTAGAGAGTTGACCGGGTGGAAATTATTTAAAGGCAATTCAGTAAAGTCCCACAATGCAAATGTGCAGAAGATGTCCATCATTATGTGATGTGATGTGCGTGTACAGCTGGACCGCTGGCATTGGCTCGGGACCTCCTGAATGTTGACAGTGAACCGTTCTTCGTGCTTAACTCTGATGTCATCTGCGACTTCCCCTTCAAAGACCTGCTACAGTTTCACCGAAGCCACGGCAATGAGGGAACCATTGTGGTGAGATAGACGATGTTAGACGGAGCCATTTTCATTTAAAACATTTAGGGGGACTGAAAAATGTGTTTGTGAATTCAGACTTTTGGTCTGTGAATGAACAGTGTATAATATATGACATTTTACCAGATTTAACTCATTTTCAGCTCCTACTTTAACCTAGTGTTTGTATTATGTGTGTCCTATGTGTATGAAGGTTACTCGGGTGGAGGAACCGTCTAAATATGGCGTGGTGGTGTTTGAGGCTGACAGCGGGCGCATTCATCGCTTTGTAGAGAAACCTCAGGTCTTTGTTTCCAACAAGATCAATGCTGGCATGTACATCTTCAATCCCAGCATGCTCAGCAGGATCCAGGTCAGTGTGTCATCAGGCATGTTTAATATAACTACTACTACTACTACTACTACTACTACTGCTACTACTACTACTACTACTAATAATGATAATAATAATAATAATAATGTAGTTACTGTACATAAAGCTGAGGTCATTATCTGCGCCAAAGTTATGTTTTTGTTTGTCTGTCTGTTAGTTGGAAAGATAACTAAAAAAATTATGGACGGATCTTGTCACAAGGAACAAATTATTAGATTTTGGTGATGATCCAGAAGAGATCCTGAATTCTGGATCACTTTGAAATGTATTCTCCATTTACCCCAATATAACATTTCAAAGTGATCCAGAATCCAGGATCTCTTCCAGATCACCACCAACATTTAATAATTTGTTCCTTGTGACACTCTCAACACATCCTGAAAATTGTATCAAAATCCATCCATAACCTTTTGAGTAATGATGCTGACAGACAGACAAACTTCACCAAAAACATAACCTCATTGGTGGACCTCTCTTCATTTGGAGGGGGGGGGGGGTCTGCCTTAGTAGAGGTTTGCGCTCTCAGAGTGCTTTTCTAGTTTAGTCTGTGGTTCATACCAGATTAATAACCTGTTGATGGATTTGTGTTTGGAGTTAACATTGTGCTGTGTGTGTTGTTTCTGCAGCTCAGACCCACATCTATAGAGAAGGAGGTGTTTCCTGTCATGGCGGGGGAGGGGCACCTGTACGCCATGGAGCTTCAGGGTAAATATTAATATTTCTGATAAAATTTCATTTCTATAGTGCTTCATCCATTATTCATTCACTCTCACAGTCACACCAGTTGTGGTAAACTACGTTTGTAGTCCGAAACATGGCTGCCAATTCACACCAAATGGCCCATCATGACTGGGACAGAGTGGGATTCGAACCACCAACCCATCATTACAACTCGGTATAAGACATTAATACATGAGACCAGCATATTTGAATACATTATCAACAGAGTGTTTCACGTATGTTTTGTTTGTATTCAGAGCAACAGTGAAAAATAATATCTCAGTTGACAGCGATAACAAAACAGCAAATATCAAACCATAGAAGGAACAAAAATGAAGATAAAGTGTGAAAGTGTCAGTTGATTCCAGCTGAACTCTTATTTTCAGCATGTTGTCCATTATTTCTGTCACAGATAATTAAAGTTATACTTACCGATCTGGCATGTCGCACAGCACTTCGTAAAAATTTGAACATGAAACTGGCTCCCTCCAAAGTCCTGCCAGCTTCCCCCTGCCTGACTGCTGATACTCCCCTCCTCCTCTGACTCATACAGTGGGAAGCGGAGGTATCAGAAATATGAGAGTTAAACATTTTTGAGTTTCAAACTGTGGTGGATTTCGTTTACATTTTACTTTGTCACAGGCTTATAAGGAGAATTTTGAGATTACAAAAGAAAAATATAAAAATGCCAGATTATACAGTATAGCTTTGATGCTGGGTTTAAGAAATATTTTACAAATTAAGACTATTTTAATTGGAAGACACAATATTGAATTTATGCCTTTGAGTAGCAGAGGTGGAAGTAACTAAGTAGAAGTACTTCCTTTACTGTACTTGAGCATATTTTTTAGGTATCTGTAGTTGAGTATTTATTTTTCTGGCAACTTTTTACTTTTACTCCCTACATTTTTGTATAAATATCTGTACTTTATAGTCTTTAAATTCTCAGAATAGACTCATTATTTTTCAATCTAGACAAATATGACAGAAATTCTGATTTACTATGTTATAGTTTTGACTTTTAACTCACAATTTAGAGTGTTTTTTTTGTTTTAAATCTCATAATTAGGTTGTTTTTTTGTATCTTCTTTATGATTTTTGAAATTTTCTTAAATTTCCTGTCCATATCTACGTCCACTAAACTGAGTACCATGACCCAATAAAACACATCACACACACTAACTGACTTTCACAGGCTTTATTTTTGGATATTTTTGAAACCTTTATGATTTTCCTGCTTCAATGAGTATTATTTCATTCATACCAAAAATGCAGTTTTACTTTATTACAGTTGAGAAGTTGTACTTTTTTACTTTTACTTCAGTACAGGAGTTGAATCAGTACTTCTACTTTTACCAGAGTATTTTTTTCACACCAGTAGCTGTACTTCTACTTAAGTACAGAAGGCGAGTATTTTGACCACATCTGTTGAGTGAATTTTAACCCCGTTTGGCACTATAAAACACTTATATATATATATATATATATATATATATATATATATATATATATATATATATATATATATATATATATATATATATAAAAAAAAGAGTGTAAATACTCAAGTACCGGTATATTCATGATTGAAAATTAACAGTACACAAAGTTAAAGAGTTGATATTGAATCAGATATCAATAGACCTAGTGTTAATAATGGCACTAATCCTCCGTCTAAACCAGTCTGAACTGCTATAAACTAGTCTAAACCCATCTAAACCAGTCCAAAGTGGTACAAACAGTCTAAACCTGTTTATGGCAGGGACCCTGGTTTTGGTCTGTTTCCAGCCTGTCAGATCACCTCAGTAGTAACAGCAGTGGTTTATTGTTGGAGTTTTACAGTGTTGCTCTGGTTTCTGCAGCTCACAGCTCCATCAGACGTAAGTGTTGGACTCCTGTACATCCCATAGCTGCATCCATAGACCTGCACCCATACTGAAAAGCACTGGGCAAAGGTCAAATTGTGTTTAGAACAAATGTGTCTGTGTCTAAAATACACAGTCTACATTTACAGCCATGGCCTACATGTACGGAATGATTTAAACAAGGATTATTCATCAATAAATACCTTGGAAAGTTATACCGTATTTTCTGAACTATAAGCTGCATCCGCTGTATTTAAAAAAAGATATAATAAAAAAAAAATATCCAAGCTGCACTGGGTTTTAAGCTGCATATATCCATGTTGAAAAATCTGATATTTACTGCATGTACTGAACAAACTGTAAATGTAGTTACATGTATATACCTGAACAGACTTTTTCCTAACGGTGTCTTTTAACACGGCAGAAAATTTGCTGATTAAAATGGAACAGAACCAATAAGGAAAAAAATAAGTATTTTCTAGTACGTTTAGGGTACCTGCTTTTGTGTCCTCTGAAAACTTTTTTCTATTTTTGGCTCTTCCCACTGCGACCTCTAACGTCTCACCATGCATTCATTGATGTGTGCAGTAGTGCGGTTTCCTTCCTGGATAGCAAGATCCATAGCCTTTGACTTAAAACTTGCATCATACAAACTTCTTCATGTGTGTTCTACGATGAAGGGGTGAGAATTTGAAATCTGCTAAAGAAAAAGTAGTGTATTCTTCTTTACCTTGATTTTTCTTCATAGTTTTGATTATAATTCTGGGTAGAGCGCCCCTAGTGGTGGAAGAAAAATCCACAGAATAACTGCACATTTGTGTGTTTCTAATAGTTGAAAACATATTTTAAAAAGTAGCAGCTTATAGTCCAGAAAATACGGTAATTAGGTTGCACATTTTGCAACAAAACAAAATGCAAAACAAACTTGTGTTATTCCCAAAACCATTGGCCATGATTGTAGTAAAATCACTAGAAAACATAATTTCTCTTTGCTTCTACAGATTTGTGTGTGTGCGTGTGTGGGCGTGTGTATGTGTAAAATATAGCATAGATTCATGGAAATAAAAATAGAGCAGAGACATGAAATGAACTGCACTTGGACTGTATGAAAACAACATTCATGTTCTGTGTGTCTCAGGATTTACACCAGTTCACTCACTCACATGGTCAGTGGTGTGGTTAAACCTTACACTGTCTTACACTGTCAATATCACCTACACATGTAACAGTCAACTCTACTTATATCTTGTTTCTGTGACTAACTTTTGCCTCCTTGTATCTGTACGTTGTCCTTTGCACTGTCTGTCCGTCTGTCTCCCTTCAGGTTTCTGGATGGACATCGGCCAGCCCAAAGACTTCCTCACAGGTATGTGTATGTACCTTCAGTCGCTACGACAACACACACCCGACAGGCTACGTACAGGACCAGGTTTCCTTGGCAATGTTCTAGTGGTGAGTATAGTTTGTTCAGGTTAAAACTCACATGAAGCTACTTCCTCCTCACGTCGATCTTCTGTATCCATCCTCTGCAGGATCCCACGGCTCAGATTGGTGAGAACTGCACCATCGGTCCAAACGTGAGCATTGGCGCCGGTGTGGTCGTGGAGGACGGTGTGAGAATAAAACGCTGCACGGTTCTGAAAGGAGCTCGAGTTCGATCCCACTCCTGGTTAGAGAGTTGCATCGTGGGATGGAACTCCTCTGTAGGCCAGTGGGTGAGTCGCCATGGTTACCAAAACAAAACAAGTTACACTCATTAACTGAGTTAAAAACTAAAGAGCAGGACAACACAAAAGCAAATACAAACTAGAGAAGCACTGAGGGCACAAACCTCTGCCAAAGCATGAAGGCAGGTTATGTTTTTGCCAGAGTTTGTTTGTCTGTCTGTTTGTCTGATTGTCAGCAACGTCACTCCATCCACCAATCCATCCACACACAAGTTATGGATGGATTTTGATGAAATTTTCTGGTTATGTTGGAAATGTGACAAGGAACAAATGATTACATTTTGGTGGTGATCCAGGAGAGATCCTGGATTCTGGATCACTTTTAAATATTACATTGTGTTAAATGGAGAATACATTTATCTAGAATCCAGGTTCTCTTCTGGATCACCACCAAAATGTAATAATTTTTTCCTTGTGACACTCCCAACACATACTGAAAATGTTATCAAAATCCATCCAGAACTTTTTGAGTAATGTTGCGGACAGACAGACAGACAAATTCCAGCAAAAACATAAAGTCCTTGGTGGAGGTAATAAGAAGAATAACATGTATTTGAACCACATGGATAAAGAATACAGGGTTTGAAGTTCTTTTTTTTGTATACTTTTCCAAAGCTGTGAGCCTGACTTTTTACCACTGAGGAGTGAAGAGCTTCAAAGCCCAGAAGGTTAAATCTAGATGATTAACCCTTGAATGTTGTTTGTGGTCCATGTCCCAGGTCCGTATGGAGAATGTGACGGTGTTGGGAGAGGACGTGATCGTTAATGATGAGCTTTACCTCAACGGCGCCAACGTCCTGCCTCATAAATCCATCAATGAGTCGGTACCAGAACCACGAATTATCATGTAGCATCAACAGAAGACACTAGAATACAAACTGAACACACACCATGTGGTAGTCAACTTGGGGTGGTGGTGGGGCAAGTCCACCGTGTTCAAGTCCACGTACTTGACTCGTATGAAGGATTAGGATGAAGCAAAGACCGGACAGACAGATGGAACCCAGTGTCCCTTACATCTGATCTAGAAAAACACAAATGCAGACCATCGACTCGAGGTTGAGTACGTGTTTCTACTGATGGCGTTAGTTCAGCTTACATGGACTCTGTTTTGAACTACGGTTTTACACCTACCAAACATGTGTGATTGACATATGTTCATATTTGGGGTTAGACGTTCAAGTATGTTCAGAGTGACTATGCATTTTTTTTTAAGATCAGCTGCATCATGAACAGGCCTTAAAGGATCAAATAACTTGTATGTGTTAACGTTTCTGTCTAAAAGAGACTAAAAGCACTGCACTCTTGACATATGAAGTGTGGGATATATGTTTTATATGGTAAATACATAGTGCCATATGCATAGTGTTTCACCCCCCCCCCCTTCCCACCCCACACACACACACACACATACACATACACACACACACACTGCTTTCGCTACACTTTGGTCTCCAACAAATGCAACAATCAGAAAAGGTTAGAGTAGTTGCATGTAAATCTAAAATGTCTCATAAAACTGAAGACGTAGCTGCTAATTGATGATATGAAAGTCTATAAATTCACATTAATTAATGCAGCTTTAATTTGTATATGTTGAGTATTTTCATTTCCTGTTATTAATGTTGTTTACTCTGATTTAAATGCCTCAATGCCACACTGTCCAAAGTTCAGCTGACGCGACACATACTACAGTTCGTTAAATGTGTTTACTCATATAAATGACACATATTCAGATAAAAATGTGTATCTATGTGTTTTGTTTGTGTTTGGTGCATCTGAAGATCAGCGAGGTCTCTCAAAATGTCTAAGATTATCGTTAAACAAAAATTTCAGAAAACTTATTTTCTTAACATCAACATTTATTAGAATAAACATAGAAGTCCAGATGACAATGATAATTAAATTAGATGCTCTTAAATTATGGTTATTTTCCTGTAAAAAAAAAAGAGTTAACATTTATTTTACTCTGTATTTACGAACTACATTCTGAACCATATCTTCATAATAATGGCAGTATTAGTCAGTTTAATAAAGACAGGTTGGACTCACTTAATGAAAACCGTAACCCCTAATAATAATCTGGGCTTCATTTACGCTGCTTAGACAAATACGTGTAATGTGAACCCATCTACTCATTTCACTGTAATCCTCATGGTTTTATATCCATTGAAGTTTATAGAATTCAGATTGGACACGTTTTCATAGTTTATTGTAAAGAATATTTCTGGATTTGACTAAACTACTAATTATTTTCCATGTTGTAAATGTTTTTATTTTGACCCCCCCCCCCCCC
>CM035787.1:21020443-21043870 GCA_020466265.1 Siphamia tubifer | reverse complement strand
AGAGTGGGAGCGGGGACCTCCAAACCCGGATGGTTCACGGGGTGGAACAGGCTGGTAAATAGGGTAAGAGTAAGTGTGTCCCCCCATGTGGAGAACCCTGCGGGGGACACGTGCACGGTCCGCCCCCCGATCCCCAATACTCCAGGAACGGAAGTCACCCAACCCATCATTTTGTCCTCTCTTGGGACGTCTTCCTCTCTGGACCACTGTCCATTCAGTATCCATTTTTAAGGATTTTAATTATTTATTGGGTATTTAAGGGGTATTAATAATATTTAATATTTAATTTTTTAATGTTTTAATAGTATTTAATGTTTTATCTTTTAGATTTTTAATAGTACTTATTAGTATTTATGATTTAGAAGTTTTAATTGTTGATGTCCCCCTCTTGGTGTAGTATGTGAGTATGTGTGTGTGTGTGTGTGTGTGTGTGTGCGCCCGTGAGCCGCTTCGGTGTACGTAAGGTTTTAAAGGTTTTTTTTAAGGTTTTTTAATGATTCGGGTCGCCTTTGTTATTCTAGTTTAATCACTAGTTTTAATTATTTATTTATATATATAGGACAGATATGAATTAGGTCTATTTTTATGTATAATATTATATTTTTAGGTGCCTCGTGCGCAAAATGAATCGGCCGTTTGCCGTATTTTAAAACCGAAAATAAAAAGAATTAGTGGATGACGTTTCGGCTATTAAATGCCTTCTTCAGATCCAAAAATAAAAGAAAATAAAACCAAAATGACAATAAATCAGGGTTAAGTTTGTAGAATGTGCTTTGTAAGGTTTGAATAGGACTTATCTCCTTCACTGCTGGACACGAAGTGAGGCTGCTTCCGTGTCAGGTCTCTTATCAGCTCGGGGGCGTGGTCTTCCTCGGCTGTGCCAAAAGTTGGTCAGACTTTGTGTTGGTGAACTTATAACTGAAATTAACCCTTTCAGGTGCGAAGGAAAATAAAATTATGTCTTTTAAACACTTTTTATGTCTTTTTATTGTACTTTTTTGACCATGAAATAAAAATATTAATCTTAAACTATTGTTTGTGCTTTTTTATAAATGTTTTTATTCTTTTTTTTGTTTTTTATTTTTTTATATTATTTTTTTAACACTTTTTTAGAGTTTTACAGAAAACAACATGAACTAAGTAAAATTTTGAAATTGTAAATATGACCATTTTAAATTTTACTCTTGAAATTGAACATTTTACATTTTAAACTTTGAATTGTTGAACATATGAATCATTTTTAAACCTTTATTTTCTCATAATGTGTGTATTGTTTGTTTAGTATGTGAGAGGGTGTGTAATAGGGTTAGAATTTTTAGTGTAAATTGGAGAAATGGGTTACATTTTTAGAATGGAACGTTAAGTATGAAGTCAAGGTCAAAATTGAGTCAAGGTCAAAGGTCCAGATGTGTATTTGTAGTTGGTTTAGGGTTAAAGGTCAGGTTTAAAGTTAGGATTGGACTTAAAATTAGGTTTAGGGCCTGTGGTTAGGGTTAGGCTCAGATAAGAGACTGGGGTTAGGTTTAGGTCAGAGGTCAAAGGTTAAGCTGAGTACTAGTGGTTAGGTTTAGGGTTAAAGGTCTGGTCTAGGGTTAGGGTTAATTCAAATTAGGTTTAGGGCATATGGTTAGGATTAGGTTTAGGTAAGGGACTGGGGTTAAGTTTAGGTCAAAGGTCAAGGTCAAGCTGGGTACTAGTGGTTAGGTTTAGGGTTAAAGTTCTGGTCTAGGGTTAGGGTTAATTCAAATTAGGTTTAGGGCATGTGCTTAGGGTTAGGTTTAGGTAAGAAACTGGGGTTAAGTTTAGGTCTGAGGTCAAGGTCAAGCTGGGTACTAGTGGTTAGGTTTAGGGTTAAGGTCTGGTCTAGGGTTAGGGTTAATTCCAATTAGGTTTAGGGCATATGGTTAGGATTAGGTTTAGGTAAGGGACTGGGGTTAAGTTTAGGTCAAAGGTCAAGGTCAAGCTGGGTACTAGTGGTTAGGTTTAGGGTTAAAGTTCTGGTCTAGGGTTAGGGTTAATTCAAATTAGGTTTAGGGCCTGTGGTTAGGGTTAGGTTTAGGTAAGAGACTGGGGTTAAGTTTAGGTCAAAGGTCAAGGTCAAGCTGGGTACTAGTGGTTAGGTTTAGGGTTAAAGGTCTGGTCTAGGGTTAGGATTAATTCAAATTAGGTTTAGGGCATGTGGTTAGGGTTAGGCTTAGATAAAAGACTGAGGTTAGGTTTAGGTCAGCTAAGGTCAAAGGTCAAGTCAAGGTGAGTACTATGTAAGGTAAGTACAAACTAATCGTATGGTCTAAGTCTGAAAATCGTTCCATTCTTGAAGAAATCTGCTTTTGTTTTTGTTTTTTTGTCTTTCCTCCATCTGTTTTATCTGTTCTCGAATTCTACGTATCTCAGGTGAGGGTCCTTCTTTGCCTTCCATCTGTTCTACCTGTTCTCTGAACTTTAGTGTCTTAGGTGGGGGCCATATATGGCGCTTTCGAACTGGTGTAAGATTGGGTGTGGAGTGAGTGGAAACTGGGCTAACTCTTTCAGGAACTGAAAGGTCCTGTGTAAAAGGAGACTGGGGCCCGGGGGTATCCAAAACTTCTGGTGGAATCGGCCCAAGTGGGTCCGAAACCTCCTGAAGCTGGGCCCCCGGGGGTTCCACATTCCGGTTGGATGTAGGGTTTAAACTCGGTTGTGGGTATGGGGGAGGTCCCTCCCTCTCTGTCTGAGTGTTGGTCTCCTTAGTTTTGGCTAGGGTGGCCCTCCTCCTTACTGGGACTGAATGGTCCTGTTTAGGAGGGGGTTGGGGCCCCGGCGTCTCCATGTTCTGGGGGGAATCCGGTCCAGTTGGGTCCAAACTCTCCCGAACAAGGGCACCGGGGGGGTCTGAAATTTGGTCCACGGTAGGGTTTGGGTCCGGTTGTGGACTGGGGGGGTGTCTCTCCCTCACTGTTTGTCTAATGATGTCCCTAGCTCTGTCTAATGTAGCCTGTTGTAGCCTAGAAAGTTTCTTCTTGGACCAGCTCACTGCAACTTTGTAGGGTTCTTCCCATTCATCTTCATAATAGGTTAGTGTATGTGTCTGGAGGTTTGTGAGTTGTTCCTCATAATGAGCTTCCAGAATCCGTAGGGTGGTGTTCCCCCATGCTTGTGCATTCTCTTTAATGTACTCAGCTGTTGTTGAGTTGGGCACAGCGGGTTTAATCAGGTTGGACAAAACCGTAATCATATGGTGTATGAATTTGGGTGGTTTCCCCTCTTTTGGTCTCTTTGCGTTTTCCCCATGGTGTATCACCTTAATTATGGAGTGGAAATTATGGACCATGTTTTTAAATCTTTGGTCAGGTTGGATGTATCTGGGGATTTGTTTCTGGTGGGAACCCCTGTTCTGATTGATTGGTTTGGACCCTCTCAGTACTTGTGCATAGGTTTTAGAGTGGGAGCGGGGACCTCCAAACCCGGATGGTTCACGGGGTGGAACAGGCTGGTAAATAGGGTAAGAGTAAGTGTGTCCCCCATGTGGGAGAACCCTGCGGGGGACACGTGCACGGTCCGCCCCCCGATCCCCAATACTCCAGGAACGGAAGTCACCCAACCCATCATTTTGTCCTCTCTTGGGACGTCTTCCTCTCTGGACCACTGTCCATTCAGTATCCATTTTTAAGGATTTTAATTATTTATTGGGTATTTAAGGGGTATTAATAATATTTAATATTTAATTTTTTAATGTTTTAATAGTATTTAATGTTTTATCTTTTAGATTTTTAATAGTACTTATTAGTATTTATGATTTAGAAGTTTTAATTGTTGATGTCCCCTCTTGGTGTAGTATGTGAGTATGTGTGTGTGTGTGTGTGTGTGTGTGTGCGCCCGTGAGCCGCTTCGGTGTACGTAAGGTTTTAAAGGTTTTTTTTAAGGTTTTTTAATGATTCGGGTCGCCTTTGTTATTCTAGTTTAATCACTAGTTTTAATTATTTATTTATATATATAGGACAGATATGAATTAGGTCTATTTTTATGTATAATATTATATTTTTAGGTGCCTCGTGCGCAAAATGAATCGGCCGTTTGCCGTATTTTAAAACCGAAAATAAAAAGAATTAGTGGATGACGTTTCGGCTATTAAATGCCTTCTTCAGATCCAAAAATAAAAGAAAATAAAACCAAAATGACAATAAATCAGGGTTAAGTTTGTAGAATGTGCTTTGTAAGGTTTGAATAGGACTTATCTCCTTCACTGCTGGACACGAAGTGAGGCTGCTTCCGTGTCAGGTCTCTTATCAGCTCGGGGGCGTGGTCTTCCTCGGCTGTGCCAAAAGTTGGTCAGACTTTGTGTTGGTGAACTTATAACTGAAATTAACCCTTTCAGGTGCGAAGGAAAATAAAATTATGTCTTTTAAACACTTTTTATGTCTTTTTATTGTACTTTTTTGACCATGAAATAAAAATATTTAATCTTAAACTATTGTTTGTGCTTTTTTATAAATGTTTTTATTCTTTTTTTTGTTTTTTATTTTTTTATATTATTTTTTTAACACTTTTTTAGAGTTTTACAGAAAACAACATGAACTAAGTAAAATTTTGAAATTGTAAATATGACCATTTTAAATTTTACTCTTGAAATTGAACATTTTACATTTTAAACTTTGAATTGTTGAACATATGAATCATTTTTAAACCTTTATTTTCTCATAATGTGTGTATTGTTTGTTTAGTATGTGAGAGGGTGTGTAATAGGGTTAGAATTTTTAGTGTAAATTGGAGAAATGGGTTACATTTTTAGAATGGAACGTTAAGTATGAAGTCAAGGTCAAAATTGAGTCAAGGGTCAAAGGTCCAGATGTGTATTTGTAGTTGGTTTAGGGTTAAAGGTCAGGTTTAAAGTTAGGATTGGACTTAAAATTAGGTTTAGGGCCTGTGGTTAGGGTTAGGCTCAGATAAGAGACTGGGGTTAGGTTTAGGTCAGAGGTCAAAGGTTAAGCTGAGTACTAGTGGTTAGGTTTAGGGTTAAAGGTCTGGTCTAGGGTTAGGGTTAATTCAAATTAGGTTTAGGGCATATGGTTAGGATTAGGTTTAGGTAAGGGACTGGGGTTAAGTTTAGGTCAAAGGTCAAGGTCAAGCTGGGTACTAGTGGTTAGGTTTAGGGTTAAAGTTCTGGTCTAGGGTTAGGGTTAATTCAAATTAGGTTTAGGGCATGTGCTTAGGGTTAGGTTTAGGTAAGAAACTGGGGTTAAGTTTAGGTCTGAGGTCAAGGTCAAGCTGGGTACTAGTGGTTAGGTTTAGGGTTAAAGGTCTGGTCTAGGGTTAGGGTTAATTCCAATTAGGTTTAGGGCATATGGTTAGGATTAGGTTTAGGTAAGGGACTGGGGTTAAGTTTAGGTCAAAGGTCAAGGTCAAGCTGGGTACTAGTGGTTAGGTTTAGGGTTAAAGTTCTGGTCTAGGGTTAGGGTTAATTCAAATTAGGTTTAGGGCCTGTGGTTAGGGTTAGGTTTAGGTAAGAGACTGGGGTTAAGTTTAGGTCAAAGGTCAAGGTCAAGCTGGGTACTAGTGGTTAGGTTTAGGGTTAAAGGTCTGGTCTAGGGTTAGGATTAATTCAAATTAGGTTTAGGGCATGTGGTTAGGGTTAGGCTTAGATAAAAGACTGAGGTTAGGTTTAGGTCAGCTAAGGTCAAAGGTCAAGTCAAGGTGAGTACTATGTAAGGTAAGTACAAACTAATCGTATGGTCTAAGTCTGAAAATCGTTCCATTCTTGAAGAAATCTGCTTTTGTTTTTGTTTTTTTGTCTTTCCTCCATCTGTTTTATCTGTTCTCGAATTCTACGTATCTCAGGTGAGGGTCCTTCTTTGCCTTCCATCTGTTCTACCTGTTCTCTGAACTTTAGTGTCTTAGGTGGGGGCCATATATGGCGCTTTCGAACTGGTGTAAGATTGGGTGTGGAGTGAGTGGAAACTGGGCTAACTCTTTCAGGAACTGAAAGGTCCTGTGTAAAAGGAGACTGGGGCCCGGGGGTATCCAAAACTTCTGGTGGAATCGGCCCAAGTGGGTCCGAAACCTCCTGAAGCTGGGCCCCCGGGGGTTCCACATTCCGGTTGGATGTAGGGTTTAAACTCGGTTGTGGGTATGGGGGAGGTCCCTCCCTCTCTGTCTGAGTGTTGGTCTCCTTAGTTTTGGCTAGGGTGGCCCTCCTCCTTACTGGGACTGAATGGTCCTGTTTAGGAGGGGGTTGGGGCCCCGGCGTCTCCATGTTCTGGGGGGAATCCGGTCCAGTTGGGTCCAAACTCTCCCGAACAAGGGCACCGGGGGGGTCTGAAATTTGGTCCACGGTAGGGTTTGGGTCCGGTTGTGGACTGGGGGGGTGTCTCTCCCTCACTGTTTGTCTAATGATGTCCCTAGCTCTGTCTAATGTAGCCTGTTGTAGCCTAGAAAGTTTCTTCTTGGACCAGCTCACTGCAACTTTGTAGGGTTCTTCCCATTCATCTTCATAATAGGTTAGTGTATGTGTCTGGAGGTTTGTGAGTTGTTCCTCATAATGAGCTTCCAGAATCCGTAGGGTGGTGTTCCCCCATGCTTGTGCATTCTCTTTAATGTACTCAGCTGTTGTTGAGTTGGGCACAGCGGGTTTAATCAGGTTGGACAAAACCGTAATCATATGGTGTATGAATTTGGGTGGTTTCCCCTCTTTTGGTCTCTTTGCGTTTTCCCCATGGTGTATCACCTTAATTATGGAGTGGAAATTATGGACCATGTTTTTAAATCTTTGGTCAGGTTGGATGTATCTGGGGATTTGTTTCTGGTGGGAACCCCTGTTCTGATTGATTGGTTTGGACCCTCTCAGTACTTGTGCATAGGTTTTAGAGTGGGAGCGGGGACCTCCAAACCCGGATGGTTCACGGGGTGGAACAGGCTGGTAAATAGGGTAAGAGTAAGTGTGTCCCCCATGTGGGAGAACCCTGCGGGGGACACGTGCACGGTCCGCCCCCCGATCCCCAATACTCCAGGAACGGAAGTCACCCAACCCATCATTTTGTCCTCTCTTGGGACGTCTTCCTCTCTGGACCACTGTCCATTCAGTATCCATTTTTAAGGATTTTAATTATTTATTGGGTATTTAAGGGGTATTAATAATATTTAATATTTAATTTTTTAATGTTTTAATAGTATTTAATGTTTTATCTTTTAGATTTTTAATAGTACTTATTAGTATTTATGATTTAGAAGTTTTAATTGTTGATGTCCCCTCTTGGTGTAGTATGTGAGTATGTGTGTGTGTGTGTGTGTGTGTGTGTGCGCCCGTGAGCCGCTTCGGTGTACGTAAGGTTTTAAAGGTTTTTTTTAAGGTTTTTTAATGATTCGGGTCGCCTTTGTTATTCTAGTTTAATCACTAGTTTTAATTATTTATTTATATATATAGGACAGATATGAATTAGGTCTATTTTTATGTATAATATTATATTTTTAGGTGCCTCGTGCGCAAAATGAATCGGCCGTTTGCCGTATTTTAAAACCGAAAATAAAAAGAATTAGTGGATGACGTTTCGGCTATTAAATGCCTTCTTCAGATCCAAAAATAAAAGAAAATAAAACCAAAATGACAATAAATCAGGGTTAAGTTTGTAGAATGTGCTTTGTAAGGTTTGAATAGGACTTATCTCCTTCACTGCTGGACACGAAGTGAGGCTGCTTCCGTGTCAGGTCTCTTATCAGCTCGGGGGCGTGGTCTTCCTCGGCTGTGCCAAAAGTTGGTCAGACTTTGTGTTGGTGAACTTATAACTGAAATTAACCCTTTCAGGTGCGAAGGAAAATAAAATTATGTCTTTTAAACACTTTTTATGTCTTTTTATTGTACTTTTTTGACCATGAAATAAAAATATTTAATCTTAAACTATTGTTTGTGCTTTTTTATAAATGTTTTTATTCTTTTTTTTGTTTTTTATTTTTTTATATTATTTTTTTAACACTTTTTTAGAGTTTTACAGAAAACAACATGAACTAAGTAAAATTTTGAAATTGTAAATATGACCATTTTAAATTTTACTCTTGAAATTGAACATTTTACATTTTAAACTTTGAATTGTTGAACATATGAATCATTTTTAAACCTTTATTTTCTCATAATGTGTGTATTGTTTGTTTAGTATGTGAGAGGGTGTGTAATAGGGTTAGAATTTTTAGTGTAAATTGGAGAAATGGGTTACATTTTTAGAATGGAACGTTAAGTATGAAGTCAAGGTCAAAATTGAGTCAAGGGTCAAAGGTCCAGATGTGTATTTGTAGTTGGTTTAGGGTTAAAGGTCAGGTTTAAAGTTAGGATTGGACTTAAAATTAGGTTTAGGGCCTGTGGTTAGGGTTAGGCTCAGATAAGAGACTGGGGTTAGGTTTAGGTCAGAGGTCAAAGGTTAAGCTGAGTACTAGTGGTTAGGTTTAGGGTTAAAGGTCTGGTCTAGGGTTAGGGTTAATTCAAATTAGGTTTAGGGCATATGGTTAGGATTAGGTTTAGGTAAGGGACTGGGGTTAAGTTTAGGTCAAAGGTCAAGGTCAAGCTGGGTACTAGTGGTTAGGTTTAGGGTTAAAGTTCTGGTCTAGGGTTAGGGTTAATTCAAATTAGGTTTAGGGCATGTGCTTAGGGTTAGGTTTAGGTAAGAAACTGGGGTTAAGTTTAGGTCTGAGGTCAAGGTCAAGCTGGGTACTAGTGGTTAGGTTTAGGGTTAAAGGTCTGGTCTAGGGTTAGGGTTAATTCCAATTAGGTTTAGGGCATATGGTTAGGATTAGGTTTAGGTAAGGGACTGGGGTTAAGTTTAGGTCAAAGGTCAAGGTCAAGCTGGGTACTAGTGGTTAGGTTTAGGGTTAAAGTTCTGGTCTAGGGTTAGGGTTAATTCAAATTAGGTTTAGGGCCTGTGGTTAGGGTTAGGTTTAGGTAAGAGACTGGGGTTAAGTTTAGGTCAAAGGTCAAGGTCAAGCTGGGTACTAGTGGTTAGGTTTAGGGTTAAAGGTCTGGTCTAGGGTTAGGATTAATTCAAATTAGGTTTAGGGCATGTGGTTAGGGTTAGGCTTAGATAAAAGACTGAGGTTAGGTTTAGGTCAGCTAAGGTCAAAGGTCAAGTCAAGGTGAGTACTATGTAAGGTAAGTACAAACTAATCGTATGGTCTAAGTCTGAAAATCGTTCCATTCTTGAAGAAATCTGCTTTTGTTTTTGTTTTTTTGTCTTTCCTCCATCTGTTTTATCTGTTCTCGAATTCTACGTATCTCAGGTGAGGGTCCTTCTTTGCCTTCCATCTGTTCTACCTGTTCTCTGAACTTTAGTGTCTTAGGTGGGGGCCATATATGGCGCTTTCGAACTGGTGTAAGATTGGGTGTGGAGTGAGTGGAAACTGGGCTAACTCTTTCAGGAACTGAAAGGTCCTGTGTAAAAGGAGACTGGGGCCCGGGGGTATCCAAAACTTCTGGTGGAATCGGCCCAAGTGGGTCCGAAACCTCCTGAAGCTGGGCCCCCGGGGGTTCCACATTCCGGTTGGATGTAGGGTTTAAACTCGGTTGTGGGTATGGGGGAGGTCCCTCCCTCTCTGTCTGAGTGTTGGTCTCCTTAGTTTTGGCTAGGGTGGCCCTCCTCCTTACTGGGACTGAATGGTCCTGTTTAGGAGGGGGTTGGGGCCCCGGCGTCTCCATGTTCTGGGGGGAATCCGGTCCAGTTGGGTCCAAACTCTCCCGAACAAGGGCACCGGGGGGGTCTGAAATTTGGTCCACGGTAGGGTTTGGGTCCGGTTGTGGACTGGGGGGGTGTCTCTCCCTCACTGTTTGTCTAATGATGTCCCTAGCTCTGTCTAATGTAGCCTGTTGTAGCCTAGAAAGTTTCTTCTTGGACCAGCTCACTGCAACTTTGTAGGGTTCTTCCCATTCATCTTCATAATAGGTTAGTGTATGTGTCTGGAGGTTTGTGAGTTGTTCCTCATAATGAGCTTCCAGAATCCGTAGGGTGGTGTTCCCCCATGCTTGTGCATTCTCTTTAATGTACTCAGCTGTTGTTGAGTTGGGCACAGCGGGTTTAATCAGGTTGGACAAAACCGTAATCATATGGTGTATGAATTTGGGTGGTTTCCCCTCTTTTGGTCTCTTTGCGTTTTCCCCATGGTGTATCACCTTAATTATGGAGTGGAAATTATGGACCATGTTTTTAAATCTTTGGTCAGGTTGGATGTATCTGGGGATTTGTTTCTGGTGGGAACCCCTGTTCTGATTGATTGGTTTGGACCCTCTCAGTACTTGTGCATAGGTTTTAGAGTGGGAGCGGGGACCTCCAAACCCGGATGGTTCACGGGGTGGAACAGGCTGGTAAATAGGGTAAGAGTAAGTGTGTCCCCCATGTGGGAGAACCCTGCGGGGGACACGTGCACGGTCCGCCCCCCGATCCCCAATACTCCAGGAACGGAAGTCACCCAACCCATCATTTTGTCCTCTCTTGGGACGTCTTCCTCTCTGGACCACTGTCCATTCAGTATCCATTTTTAAGGATTTTAATTATTTATTGGGTATTTAAGGGGTATTAATAATATTTAATATTTAATTTTTTAATGTTTTAATAGTATTTAATGTTTTATCTTTTAGATTTTTAATAGTACTTATTAGTATTTATGATTTAGAAGTTTTAATTGTTGATGTCCCCTCTTGGTGTAGTATGTGAGTATGTGTGTGTGTGTGTGTGTGTGTGTGCGCCCGTGAGCCGCTTCGGTGTACGTAAGGTTTTAAAGGTTTTTTTTAAGGTTTTTTAATGATTCGGGTCGCCTTTGTTATTCTAGTTTAATCACTAGTTTTAATTATTTATTTATATATATAGGACAGATATGAATTAGGTCTATTTTTATGTATAATATTATATTTTTAGGTGCCTCGTGCGCAAAATGAATCGGCCGTTTGCCGTATTTTAAAACCGAAAATAAAAAGAATTAGTGGATGACGTTTCGGCTATTAAATGCCTTCTTCAGATCCAAAAATAAAAGAAAATAAAACCAAAATGACAATAAATCAGGGTTAAGTTTGTAGAATGTGCTTTGTAAGGTTTGAATAGGACTTATCTCCTTCACTGCTGGACACGAAGTGAGGCTGCTTCCGTGTCAGGTCTCTTATCAGCTCGGGGGCGTGGTCTTCCTCGGCTGTGCCAAAAGTTGGTCAGACTTTGTGTTGGTGAACTTATAACTGAAATTAACCCTTTCAGGTGCGAAGGAAAATAAAATTATGTCTTTTAAACACTTTTTATGTCTTTTTATTGTACTTTTTTGACCATGAAATAAAAATATTTAATCTTAAACTATTGTTTGTGCTTTTTTATAAATGTTTTTATTCTTTTTTTTGTTTTTTATTTTTTTATATTATTTTTTTAACACTTTTTTAGAGTTTTACAGAAAACAACATGAACTAAGTAAAATTTTGAAATTGTAAATATGACCATTTTAAATTTTACTCTTGAAATTGAACATTTTACATTTTAAACTTTGAATTGTTGAACATATGAATCATTTTTAAACCTTTATTTTCTCATAATGTGTGTATTGTTTGTTTAGTATGTGAGAGGGTGTGTAATAGGGTTAGAATTTTTAGTGTAAATTGGAGAAATGGGTTACATTTTTAGAATGGAACGTTAAGTATGAAGTCAAGGTCAAAATTGAGTCAAGGGTCAAAGGTCCAGATGTGTATTTGTAGTTGGTTTAGGGTTAAAGGTCAGGTTTAAAGTTAGGATTGGACTTAAAATTAGGTTTAGGGCCTGTGGTTAGGGTTAGGCTCAGATAAGAGACTGGGGTTAGGTTTAGGTCAGAGGTCAAAGGTTAAGCTGAGTACTAGTGGTTAGGTTTAGGGTTAAAGGTCTGGTCTAGGGTTAGGGTTAATTCAAATTAGGTTTAGGGCATATGGTTAGGATTAGGTTTAGGTAAGGGACTGGGGTTAAGTTTAGGTCAAAGGTCAAGGTCAAGCTGGGTACTAGTGGTTAGGTTTAGGGTTAAAGTTCTGGTCTAGGGTTAGGGTTAATTCAAATTAGGTTTAGGGCATGTGCTTAGGGTTAGGTTTAGGTAAGAAACTGGGGTTAAGTTTAGGTCTGAGGTCAAGGTCAAGCTGGGTACTAGTGGTTAGGTTTAGGGTTAAAGGTCTGGTCTAGGGTTAGGGTTAATTCCAATTAGGTTTAGGGCATATGGTTAGGATTAGGTTTAGGTAAGGGACTGGGGTTAAGTTTAGGTCAAAGGTCAAGGTCAAGCTGGGTACTAGTGGTTAGGTTTAGGGTTAAAGTTCTGGTCTAGGGTTAGGGTTAATTCAAATTAGGTTTAGGGCCTGTGGTTAGGGTTAGGTTTAGGTAAGAGACTGGGGTTAAGTTTAGGTCAAAGGTCAAGGTCAAGCTGGGTACTAGTGGTTAGGTTTAGGGTTAAAGGTCTGGTCTAGGGTTAGGATTAATTCAAATTAGGTTTAGGGCATGTGGTTAGGGTTAGGCTTAGATAAAAGACTGAGGTTAGGTTTAGGTCAGCTAAGGTCAAAGGTCAAGTCAAGGTGAGTACTATGTAAGGTAAGTACAAACTAATCGTATGGTCTAAGTCTGAAAATCGTTCCATTCTTGAAGAAATCTGCTTTTGTTTTTGTTTTTTTGTCTTTCCTCCATCTGTTTTATCTGTTCTCGAATTCTACGTATCTCAGGTGAGGGTCCTTCTTTGCCTTCCATCTGTTCTACCTGTTCTCTGAACTTTAGTGTCTTAGGTGGGGGCCATATATGGCGCTTTCGAACTGGTGTAAGATTGGGTGTGGAGTGAGTGGAAACTGGGCTAACTCTTTCAGGAACTGAAAGGTCCTGTGTAAAAGGAGACTGGGGCCCGGGGGTATCCAAAACTTCTGGTGGAATCGGCCCAAGTGGGTCCGAAACCTCCTGAAGCTGGGCCCCCGGGGGTTCCACATTCCGGTTGGATGTAGGGTTTAAACTCGGTTGTGGGTATGGGGGAGGTCCCTCCCTCTCTGTCTGAGTGTTGGTCTCCTTAGTTTTGGCTAGGGTGGCCCTCCTCCTTACTGGGACTGAATGGTCCTGTTTAGGAGGGGGTTGGGGCCCCGGCGTCTCCATGTTCTGGGGGGAATCCGGTCCAGTTGGGTCCAAACTCTCCCGAACAAGGGCACCGGGGGGGTCTGAAATTTGGTCCACGGTAGGGTTTGGGTCCGGTTGTGGACTGGGGGGGTGTCTCTCCCTCACTGTTTGTCTAATGATGTCCCTAGCTCTGTCTAATGTAGCCTGTTGTAGCCTAGAAAGTTTCTTCTTGGACCAGCTCACTGCAACTTTGTAGGGTTCTTCCCATTCATCTTCATAATAGGTTAGTGTATGTGTCTGGAGGTTTGTGAGTTGTTCCTCATAATGAGCTTCCAGAATCCGTAGGGTGGTGTTCCCCCATGCTTGTGCATTCTCTTTAATGTACTCAGCTGTTGTTGAGTTGGGCACAGCGGGTTTAATCAGGTTGGACAAAACCGTAATCATATGGTGTATGAATTTGGGTGGTTTCCCCTCTTTTGGTCTCTTTGCGTTTTCCCCATGGTGTATCACCTTAATTATGGAGTGGAAATTATGGACCATGTTTTTAAATCTTTGGTCAGGTTGGATGTATCTGGGGATTTGTTTCTGGTGGGAACCCCTGTTCTGATTGATTGGTTTGGACCCTCTCAGTACTTGTGCATAGGTTTTAGAGTGGGAGCGGGGACCTCCAAACCCGGATGGTTCACGGGGTGGAACAGGCTGGTAAATAGGGTAAGAGTAAGTGTGTCCCCCATGTGGGAGAACCCTGCGGGGGACACGTGCACGGTCCGCCCCCCGATCCCCAATACTCCAGGAACGGAAGTCACCCAACCCATCATTTTGTCCTCTCTTGGGACGTCTTCCTCTCTGGACCACTGTCCATTCAGTATCCATTTTTAAGGATTTTAATTATTTATTGGGTATTTAAGGGGTATTAATAATATTTAATATTTAATTTTTTAATGTTTTAATAGTATTTAATGTTTTATCTTTTAGATTTTTAATAGTACTTATTAGTATTTATGATTTAGAAGTTTTAATTGTTGATGTCCCCTCTTGGTGTAGTATGTGAGTATGTGTGTGTGTGTGTGTGTGTGTGTGTGCGCCCGTGAGCCGCTTCGGTGTACGTAAGGTTTTAAAGGTTTTTTTTAAGGTTTTTTAATGATTCGGGTCGCCTTTGTTATTCTAGTTTAATCACTAGTTTTAATTATTTATTTATATATATAGGACAGATATGAATTAGGTCTATTTTTATGTATAATATTATATTTTTAGGTGCCTCGTGCGCAAAATGAATCGGCCGTTTGCCGTATTTTAAAACCGAAAATAAAAAGAATTAGTGGATGACGTTTCGGCTATTAAATGCCTTCTTCAGATCCAAAAATAAAAGAAAATAAAACCAAAATGACAATAAATCAGGGTTAAGTTTGTAGAATGTGCTTTGTAAGGTTTGAATAGGACTTATCTCCTTCACTGCTGGACACGAAGTGAGGCTGCTTCCGTGTCAGGTCTCTTATCAGCTCGGGGGCGTGGTCTTCCTCGGCTGTGCCAAAAGTTGGTCAGACTTTGTGTTGGTGAACTTATAACTGAAATTAACCCTTTCAGGTGCGAAGGAAAATAAAATTATGTCTTTTAAACACTTTTTATGTCTTTTTATTGTACTTTTTTGACCATGAAATAAAAATATTTAATCTTAAACTATTGTTTGTGCTTTTTTATAAATGTTTTTATTCTTTTTTTTGTTTTTTATTTTTTTATATTATTTTTTTAACACTTTTTTAGAGTTTTACAGAAAACAACATGAACTAAGTAAAATTTTGAAATTGTAAATATGACCATTTTAAATTTTACTCTTGAAATTGAACATTTTACATTTTAAACTTTGAATTGTTGAACATATGAATCATTTTTAAACCTTTATTTTCTCATAATGTGTGTATTGTTTGTTTAGTATGTGAGAGGGTGTGTAATAGGGTTAGAATTTTTAGTGTAAATTGGAGAAATGGGTTACATTTTTAGAATGGAACGTTAAGTATGAAGTCAAGGTCAAAATTGAGTCAAGGGTCAAAGGTCCAGATGTGTATTTGTAGTTGGTTTAGGGTTAAAGGTCAGGTTTAAAGTTAGGATTGGACTTAAAATTAGGTTTAGGGCCTGTGGTTAGGGTTAGGCTCAGATAAGAGACTGGGGTTAGGTTTAGGTCAGAGGTCAAAGGTTAAGCTGAGTACTAGTGGTTAGGTTTAGGGTTAAAGGTCTGGTCTAGGGTTAGGGTTAATTCAAATTAGGTTTAGGGCATATGGTTAGGATTAGGTTTAGGTAAGGGACTGGGGTTAAGTTTAGGTCAAAGGTCAAGGTCAAGCTGGGTACTAGTGGTTAGGTTTAGGGTTAAAGTTCTGGTCTAGGGTTAGGGTTAATTCAAATTAGGTTTAGGGCATGTGCTTAGGGTTAGGTTTAGGTAAGAAACTGGGGTTAAGTTTAGGTCTGAGGTCAAGGTCAAGCTGGGTACTAGTGGTTAGGTTTAGGGTTAAAGGTCTGGTCTAGGGTTAGGGTTAATTCCAATTAGGTTTAGGGCATATGGTTAGGATTAGGTTTAGGTAAGGGACTGGGGTTAAGTTTAGGTCAAAGGTCAAGGTCAAGCTGGGTACTAGTGGTTAGGTTTAGGGTTAAAGTTCTGGTCTAGGGTTAGGGTTAATTCAAATTAGGTTTAGGGCCTGTGGTTAGGGTTAGGTTTAGGTAAGAGACTGGGGTTAAGTTTAGGTCAAAGGTCAAGGTCAAGCTGGGTACTAGTGGTTAGGTTTAGGGTTAAAGGTCTGGTCTAGGGTTAGGATTAATTCAAATTAGGTTTAGGGCATGTGGTTAGGGTTAGGCTTAGATAAAAGACTGAGGTTAGGTTTAGGTCAGCTAAGGTCAAAGGTCAAGTCAAGGTGAGTACTATGTAAGGTAAGTACAAACTAATCGTATGGTCTAAGTCTGAAAATCGTTCCATTCTTGAAGAAATCTGCTTTTGTTTTTGTTTTTTTGTCTTTCCTCCATCTGTTTTATCTGTTCTCGAATTCTACGTATCTCAGGTGAGGGTCCTTCTTTGCCTTCCATCTGTTCTACCTGTTCTCTGAACTTTAGTGTCTTAGGTGGGGGCCATATATGGCGCTTTCGAACTGGTGTAAGATTGGGTGTGGAGTGAGTGGAAACTGGGCTAACTCTTTCAGGAACTGAAAGGTCCTGTGTAAAAGGAGACTGGGGCCCGGGGGTATCCAAAACTTCTGGTGGAATCGGCCCAAGTGGGTCCGAAACCTCCTGAAGCTGGGCCCCCGGGGGTTCCACATTCCGGTTGGATGTAGGGTTTAAACTCGGTTGTGGGTATGGGGGAGGTCCCTCCCTCTCTGTCTGAGTGTTGGTCTCCTTAGTTTTGGCTAGGGTGGCCCTCCTCCTTACTGGGACTGAATGGTCCTGTTTAGGAGGGGGTTGGGGCCCCGGCGTCTCCATGTTCTGGGGGGAATCCGGTCCAGTTGGGTCCAAACTCTCCCGAACAAGGGCACCGGGGGGGTCTGAAATTTGGTCCACGGTAGGGTTTGGGTCCGGTTGTGGACTGGGGGGGTGTCTCTCCCTCACTGTTTGTCTAATGATGTCCCTAGCTCTGTCTAATGTAGCCTGTTGTAGCCTAGAAAGTTTCTTCTTGGACCAGCTCACTGCAACTTTGTAGGGTTCTTCCCATTCATCTTCATAATAGGTTAGTGTATGTGTCTGGAGGTTTGTGAGTTGTTCCTCATAATGAGCTTCCAGAATCCGTAGGGTGGTGTTCCCCCATGCTTGTGCATTCTCTTTAATGTACTCAGCTGTTGTTGAGTTGGGCACAGCGGGTTTAATCAGGTTGGACAAAACCGTAATCATATGGTGTATGAATTTGGGTGGTTTCCCCTCTTTTGGTCTCTTTGCGTTTTCCCCATGGTGTATCACCTTAATTATGGAGTGGAAATTATGGACCATGTTTTTAAATCTTTGGTCAGGTTGGATGTATCTGGGGATTTGTTTCTGGTGGGAACCCCTGTTCTGATTGATTGGTTTGGACCCTCTCAGTACTTGTGCATAGGTTTTAGAGTGGGAGCGGGGACCTCCAAACCCGGATGGTTCACGGGGTGGAACAGGCTGGTAAATAGGGTAAGAGTAAGTGTGTCCCCCATGTGGGAGAACCCTGCGGGGGACACGTGCACGGTCCGCCCCCCGATCCCCAATACTCCAGGAACGGAAGTCACCCAACCCATCATTTTGTCCTCTCTTGGGACGTCTTCCTCTCTGGACCACTGTCCATTCAGTATCCATTTTTAAGGATTTTAATTATTTATTGGGTATTTAAGGGGTATTAATAATATTTAATATTTAATTTTTTAATGTTTTAATAGTATTTAATGTTTTATCTTTTAGATTTTTAATAGTACTTATTAGTATTTATGATTTAGAAGTTTTAATTGTTGATGTCCCCTCTTGGTGTAGTATGTGAGTATGTGTGTGTGTGTGTGTGTGTGTGTGTGCGCCCGTGAGCCGCTTCGGTGTACGTAAGGTTTTAAAGGTTTTTTTTAAGGTTTTTTAATGATTCGGGTCGCCTTTGTTATTCTAGTTTAATCACTAGTTTTAATTATTTATTTATATATATAGGACAGATATGAATTAGGTCTATTTTTATGTATAATATTATATTTTTAGGTGCCTCGTGCGCAAAATGAATCGGCCGTTTGCCGTATTTTAAAACCGAAAATAAAAAGAATTAGTGGATGACGTTTCGGCTATTAAATGCCTTCTTCAGATCCAAAAATAAAAGAAAATAAAACCAAAATGACAATAAATCAGGGTTAAGTTTGTAGAATGTGCTTTGTAAGGTTTGAATAGGACTTATCTCCTTCACTGCTGGACACGAAGTGAGGCTGCTTCCGTGTCAGGTCTCTTATCAGCTCGGGGGCGTGGTCTTCCTCGGCTGTGCCAAAAGTTGGTCAGACTTTGTGTTGGTGAACTTATAACTGAAATTAACCCTTTCAGGTGCGAAGGAAAATAAAATTATGTCTTTTAAACACTTTTTATGTCTTTTTATTGTACTTTTTTGACCATGAAATAAAAATATTTAATCTTAAACTATTGTTTGTGCTTTTTTATAAATGTTTTTATTCTTTTTTTTGTTTTTTATTTTTTTATATTATTTTTTTAACACTTTTTTAGAGTTTTACAGAAAACAACATGAACTAAGTAAAATTTTGAAATTGTAAATATGACCATTTTAAATTTTACTCTTGAAATTGAACATTTTACATTTTAAACTTTGAATTGTTGAACATATGAATCATTTTTAAACCTTTATTTTCTCATAATGTGTGTATTGTTTGTTTAGTATGTGAGAGGGTGTGTAATAGGGTTAGAATTTTTAGTGTAAATTGGAGAAATGGGTTACATTTTTAGAATGGAACGTTAAGTATGAAGTCAAGGTCAAAATTGAGTCAAGGGTCAAAGGTCCAGATGTGTATTTGTAGTTGGTTTAGGGTTAAAGGTCAGGTTTAAAGTTAGGATTGGACTTAAAATTAGGTTTAGGGCCTGTGGTTAGGGTTAGGCTCAGATAAGAGACTGGGGTTAGGTTTAGGTCAGAGGTCAAAGGTTAAGCTGAGTACTAGTGGTTAGGTTTAGGGTTAAAGGTCTGGTCTAGGGTTAGGGTTAATTCAAATTAGGTTTAGGGCATATGGTTAGGATTAGGTTTAGGTAAGGGACTGGGGTTAAGTTTAGGTCAAAGGTCAAGGTCAAGCTGGGTACTAGTGGTTAGGTTTAGGGTTAAAGTTCTGGTCTAGGGTTAGGGTTAATTCAAATTAGGTTTAGGGCATGTGCTTAGGGTTAGGTTTAGGTAAGAAACTGGGGTTAAGTTTAGGTCTGAGGTCAAGGTCAAGCTGGGTACTAGTGGTTAGGTTTAGGGTTAAAGGTCTGGTCTAGGGTTAGGGTTAATTCCAATTAGGTTTAGGGCATATGGTTAGGATTAGGTTTAGGTAAGGGACTGGGGTTAAGTTTAGGTCAAAGGTCAAGGTCAAGCTGGGTACTAGTGGTTAGGTTTAGGGTTAAAGTTCTGGTCTAGGGTTAGGGTTAATTCAAATTAGGTTTAGGGCCTGTGGTTAGGGTTAGGTTTAGGTAAGAGACTGGGGTTAAGTTTAGGTCAAAGGTCAAGGTCAAGCTGGGTACTAGTGGTTAGGTTTAGGGTTAAAGGTCTGGTCTAGGGTTAGGATTAATTCAAATTAGGTTTAGGGCATGTGGTTAGGGTTAGGCTTAGATAAAAGACTGAGGTTAGGTTTAGGTCAGCTAAGGTCAAAGGTCAAGTCAAGGTGAGTACTATGTAAGGTAAGTACAAACTAATCGTATGGTCTAAGTCTGAAAATCGTTCCATTCTTGAAGAAATCTGCTTTTGTTTTTGTTTTTTTGTCTTTCCTCCATCTGTTTTATCTGTTCTCGAATTCTACGTATCTCAGGTGAGGGTCCTTCTTTGCCTTCCATCTGTTCTACCTGTTCTCTGAACTTTAGTGTCTTAGGTGGGGGCCATATATGGCGCTTTCGAACTGGTGTAAGATTGGGTGTGGAGTGAGTGGAAACTGGGCTAACTCTTTCAGGAACTGAAAGGTCCTGTGTAAAAGGAGACTGGGGCCCGGGGGTATCCAAAACTTCTGGTGGAATCGGCCCAAGTGGGTCCGAAACCTCCTGAAGCTGGGCCCCCGGGGGTTCCACATTCCGGTTGGATGTAGGGTTTAAACTCGGTTGTGGGTATGGGGGAGGTCCCTCCCTCTCTGTCTGAGTGTTGGTCTCCTTAGTTTTGGCTAGGGTGGCCCTCCTCCTTACTGGGACTGAATGGTCCTGTTTAGGAGGGGGTTGGGGCCCCGGCGTCTCCATGTTCTGGGGGGAATCCGGTCCAGTTGGGTCCAAACTCTCCCGAACAAGGGCACCGGGGGGGTCTGAAATTTGGTCCACGGTAGGGTTTGGGTCCGGTTGTGGACTGGGGGGGTGTCTCTCCCTCACTGTTTGTCTAATGATGTCCCTAGCTCTGTCTAATGTAGCCTGTTGTAGCCTAGAAAGTTTCTTCTTGGACCAGCTCACTGCAACTTTGTAGGGTTCTTCCCATTCATCTTCATAATAGGTTAGTGTATGTGTCTGGAGGTTTGTGAGTTGTTCCTCATAATGAGCTTCCAGAATCCGTAGGGTGGTGTTCCCCCATGCTTGTGCATTCTCTTTAATGTACTCAGCTGTTGTTGAGTTGGGCACAGCGGGTTTAATCAGGTTGGACAAAACCGTAATCATATGGTGTATGAATTTGGGTGGTTTCCCCTCTTTTGGTCTCTTTGCGTTTTCCCCATGGTGTATCACCTTAATTATGGAGTGGAAATTATGGACCATGTTTTTAAATCTTTGGTCAGGTTGGATGTATCTGGGGATTTGTTTCTGGTGGGAACCCCTGTTCTGATTGATTGGTTTGGACCCTCTCAGTACTTGTGCATAGGTTTTAGAGTGGGAGCGGGGACCTCCAAACCCGGATGGTTCACGGGGTGGAACAGGCTGGTAAATAGGGTAAGAGTAAGTGTGTCCCCCATGTGGGAGAACCCTGCGGGGGACACGTGCACGGTCCGCCCCCCGATCCCCAATACTCCAGGAACGGAAGTCACCCAACCCATCATTTTGTCCTCTCTTGGGACGTCTTCCTCTCTGGACCACTGTCCATTCAGTATCCATTTTTAAGGATTTTAATTATTTATTGGGTATTTAAGGGGTATTAATAATATTTAATATTTAATTTTTTAATGTTTTAATAGTATTTAATGTTTTATCTTTTAGATTTTTAATAGTACTTATTAGTATTTATGATTTAGAAGTTTTAATTGTTGATGTCCCCTCTTGGTGTAGTATGTGAGTATGTGTGTGTGTGTGTGTGTGTGTGTGTGCGCCCGTGAGCCGCTTCGGTGTACGTAAGGTTTTAAAGGTTTTTTTTAAGGTTTTTTAATGATTCGGGTCGCCTTTGTTATTCTAGTTTAATCACTAGTTTTAATTATTTATTTATATATATAGGACAGATATGAATTAGGTCTATTTTTATGTATAATATTATATTTTTAGGTGCCTCGTGCGCAAAATGAATCGGCCGTTTGCCGTATTTTAAAACCGAAAATAAAAAGAATTAGTGGATGACGTTTCGGCTATTAAATGCCTTCTTCAGATCCAAAAATAAAAGAAAATAAAACCAAAATGACAATAAATCAGGGTTAAGTTTGTAGAATGTGCTTTGTAAGGTTTGAATAGGACTTATCTCCTTCACTGCTGGACACGAAGTGAGGCTGCTTCCGTGTCAGGTCTCTTATCAGCTCGGGGGCGTGGTCTTCCTCGGCTGTGCCAAAAGTTGGTCAGACTTTGTGTTGGTGAACTTATAACTGAAATTAACCCTTTCAGGTGCGAAGGAAAATAAAATTATGTCTTTTAAAACACTTTTTATGTCTTTTTATTGTACTTTTTTGACCATGAAATAAAAATATTTAATCTTAAACTATTGTTTGTGCTTTTTTATAAATGTTTTTATTCTTTTTTTTGTTTTTTATTTTTTTATATTATTTTTTTAACACTTTTTTAGAGTTTTACAGAAAACAACATGAACTAAGTAAAATTTTGAAATTGTAAATATGACCATTTTAAATTTTACTCTTGAAATTGAACATTTTACATTTTAAACTTTGAATTGTTGAACATATGAATCATTTTTAAACCTTTATTTTCTCATAATGTGTGTATTGTTTGTTTAGTATGTGAGAGGGTGTGTAATAGGGTTAGAATTTTTAGTGTAAATTGGAGAAATGGGTTACATTTTTAGAATGGAACGTTAAGTATGAAGTCAAGGTCAAAATTGAGTCAAGGGTCAAAGGTCCAGATGTGTATTTGTAGTTGGTTTAGGGTTAAAGGTCAGGTTTAAAGTTAGGATTGGACTTAAAATTAGGTTTAGGGCCTGTGGTTAGGGTTAGGCTCAGATAAGAGACTGGGGTTAGGTTTAGGTCAGAGGTCAAAGGTTAAGCTGAGTACTAGTGGTTAGGTTTAGGGTTAAAGGTCTGGTCTAGGGTTAGGGTTAATTCAAATTAGGTTTAGGGCATATGGTTAGGATTAGGTTTAGGTAAGGGACTGGGGTTAAGTTTAGGTCAAAGGTCAAGGTCAAGCTGGGTACTAGTGGTTAGGTTTAGGGTTAAAGTTCTGGTCTAGGGTTAGGGTTAATTCAAATTAGGTTTAGGGCATGTGCTTAGGGTTAGGTTTAGGTAAGAAACTGGGGTTAAGTTTAGGTCTGTAGGTCAAGGTCAAGCTGGGTACTAGTGGTTAGGTTTAGGGTTAAAGGTCTGGTCTAGGGTTAGGGTTAATTCCAATTAGGTTTAGGGCATATGGTTAGGATTAGGTTTAGGTAAGGGACTGGGGTTAAGTTTAGGTCAAAGGTCAAGGTCAAGCTGGGTACTAGTGGTTAGGTTTAGGGTTAAAGTTCTGGTCTAGGGTTAGGGTTAATTCAAATTAGGTTTAGGGCCTGTGGTTAGGGTTAGGTTTAGGTAAGAGACTGGGGTTAAGTTTAGGTCAAAGGTCAAGGTCAAGCTGGGTACTAGTGGTTAGGTTTAGGGTTAAAAGGTCTGGTCTAGGGTTAGGATTAATTTCAAATTAGGTTTAGGGCATGTGGTTAGGGTTAGGCTTAGATAAAAGACTGAGGTTAGGTTTAGGTCAGCTAAGGTCAAAGGTCAAGTCAAGGTGAGTACTATGTAAGGTAAGTACAAACTAATCGTATGGTCTAAGTCTGAAAATCGTTCCATTCTTGAAGAAATCTGCTTTTGTTTTTGTTTTTTTGTCTTTCCTCCATCTGTTTTATCTGTTCTCGAATTCTACGTATCTCAGGTGAGGGTCCTTCTTTGCCTTCCATCTGTTCTACCTGTTCTCTGAACTTTAGTGTCTTAGGTGGGGGCCATATATGGCGCTTTCGAACTGGTGTAAGATTGGGTGTGGAGTGAGTGGAAACTGGGCTAACTCTTTCAGGAACTGAAAGGTCCTGTGTAAAAGGAGACTGGGGCCCGGGGGTATCCAAAACTTCTGGTGGAATCGGCCCAAGTGGGTCCGAAACCTCCTGAAGCTGGGCCCCCGGGGGTTCCACATTCCGGTTGGATGTAGGGTTTAAACTCGGTTGTGGGTATGGGGGAGGTCCCTCCCTCTCTGTCTGAGTGTTGGTCTCCTTAGTTTTGGCTAGGGTGGCCCTCCTCCTTACTGGGACTGAATGGTCCTGTTTAGGAGGGGGTTGGGGCCCCGGCGTCTCCATGTTCTGGGGGGAATCCGGTCCAGTTGGGTCCAAACTCTCCCGAACAAGGGCACCGGGGGGGTCTGAAATTTGGTCCACGGTAGGGTTTGGGTCCGG
>CM035787.1:21008910-21020343 GCA_020466265.1 Siphamia tubifer | reverse complement strand
CTCACCACTGTCACCAGTCATAAGTGTTTGCTCCTGTTGGGTTTCTGTAAATTAGAGTCTGGTTTCAACCAGTTCTCTATGTAAAGTGACATGAGATAACTACTGTTATAATTTAGTGAATTTAGAGAAAATAGATTTTGATTTGATTTATTATGTGATGGTAATACTACTACTACTACTACTACTACTACTACTACTACTACTACTACTACTACTACTACTACTACCACTACTACTACTACTACTACTACTACTACTACTACTACTACTACTACTACTACTAATAATAATAATAATAATAATAACAAGAGTTATTAAACAAAAACAACTTTATTTATATAGGACTTTTTAAAAACAGAGTTTACAAAGAGCTTTGGCAGCCAAGCAGAAGGACACAACAGCAGAATTAAATATAGAAAACAACACAAAAGAGAGTCTCAGTATCATATAATTTGCACTCAGGGGTTCACTAAAGGCTTTACATTTAGGTGACAAACCTATAAAACATATAAAACCTCTATGTAAAAAAAAAAAAGAATTATTTCCAACCTTTTTTGCAGTCATAGATCTGTAGGCAGACATTAACCCTTTGATGTATGAATTAGTCAAGATTTTTTTCCTAAGTGTTTTTATTTTTCTTTAGGCATGTAAAAAAAGCAATGTGATTGAAATATTTTTAATGAACCTTTTTTTTTATGGAATTACAAAAATACCCACTCAGCTGTAAAACATGTGTTTACGCTTTTGAAGCAGTATTTAAAAGGTAATACCAGAACACTATGAAATAAAACATTTTTAATGTCGTTTTTGTTTAAGAAGGCTGTTAATTACAGTCAAATTGACAACAAGCAATGGATTTCCATATAAACATGTTAGTGCAGATCAAGTATCAAGAACAGACCAGTTACAGTCATGATATGAACTGACTGATATGGAACTAAAACAACTAAACTCATGAATAAACAAGAGAAAAACTGTAGAACAACTGTCCACTGTAGTGACCAGGATGTTTCAAAGGGTTAATGTTGTCTTTGTGGTCTATGAAAATGCTTGTGCTATAGTTTTTTCCTCACTGTAATTCAGTGAGTGTCCTCTGGGGGACATTGGGACAGATCTTGAACAGTGGAATAATATCCAGTTCTCTGAGTTCATCCATGGGAAGATGTATTAGTCATATGTACTGAGGTGGGTGGACAATGTAGTCTGTGAAAATACTGCCTTCTTCTGTTATACACATTGACCTTTTATTGTACAATGCAAATACCTAAAAAAATTAAATGCGTCCTTTGCAAAATCATTCAATATATGATGGCCATCTGTTTAGCATTTAGAGCTTGGCAGAAAAACAAACTTCACTGTAAAAACCTTTCCTTTTCTAAGTAGCAGTACTTCAGTACTTGCTACAGTCACCACCTCTGAGCCTTTTAATTACATTTTCTCATCTTAATTGTGCAACAGCAGCATAAAACACTGTCAGATTGCCAACAATAAACTGGGATGGATGAATTCTTAAAGAGCAGCTCACAACAACAGCAAGCTTTTATCCTCTCAAGGTCCCTGAACCCATTATAAAAGATTATATATTTCTTCAGTAATGTCATCCTACACACACCCAGCCTTTCTCTTTCAGATCAATTAACAGATTAGTGCTTGTGTGGAATAGATTGAAGGCTCGGCTACAGGATATCATCTGTGTCTAATGCATTTTGGGCAGAGGGAATGAACATGAGCTTCACTGTCAGGGGAATATTGACACTCTGGAGTGCAAGGTTATGTTCAGCCTCTAAGGATTCTGTTATTTCCTGCCTGTAATGCATTTATTGCAAGACATTTTGCAAGGGATAATGTATTGCACACGCGCTACTATCAGAAAAATTTCATATTTTTCGATAGTCACGCGTGGGCAATATATTATCCCACTTATTCTATGGGTTATTACAGCTTATTACTGCTACTACTCTAACACAGATTGGATAAAATAGCAGTTATAACGTAGTGAATATTTACTTTAAAAGTGGCCAAATTACCTGTGGAGTGATACAATAACCGCCTGCTGCGCCGGTAGCGCCTGTTGCCAATGGCAACAAGTTTTGTCACTTCAGATTCATGGTACCGTATCACTCCGCAGGTAGTTTGGCCACTGTTAAAGTAAATATTTGCTTCGTTGTAACGGCTATTTTATCCAGTCTGAGTAGTGACAGTAATAAACTGAAATAACCTGAACAACACCCTGAAGCCTTCGGTGTCTATTTTTCTGATAGTAACGTGTGGGCAATACATTATCCCTTGCAAAAGATAGTCTAATTCTTCGATAATGCCCATATTTTCTTATCATGTTTAGAACTTTTGTCTACATTGTCTGACATATTATTCATGTGTCAAATAAAGTGTAAATAGTATTTTTGTGTTTCCCACTTTTCCCTCCACTCATTCTTCAATATTTAATTTTTCTATGAACATACTCTAGTCACTATCTGTGATTGTGACATGGTTTTGTCATTAAAATCCCTTTTCATTAGCCATAGCACCTAATTGAAAATGGTTAGCGCTTCACCCCCATAGTCTTCATTCCTATATTTGCATGAAAAAATAAAGAGGTAATTTGTTCACTGCTAATTCCACCTGTATTTACACAGGCGTCCATACAGAACAGCTTGTCTTTGTTTACACTCATTTATAGAGTAGTTTAGGTTTGTGGTTTCACTGTTTAGACAGCAGTGTGAATCTCTAATTTTGACAGCTAAAGTTGTTGGTATTTTAGTGGCAGACATTTGCAGCTGCTCAGAGCGTTATACATGCAAAGAAGTATGTTGTCACTCTATTTCAGCTGTGATCATTATCTTTGGTCTTTGTACTCGGTTATGCAACTTTACTGTTTTGCAAATGAGAGACAGTAAAGGTTTTCACGGAACATTTTAATAATTCAGCCTCTATAAATTGCTACTAATGGATTTATAAATGATTAATAAAGTATATAATGATGTTTGTGTTTTCTTATTTTCTTCCTGTTATATATAGTAATCCTAACATAAACTTACTTTACTTTTATGCAAACAACAAATGCATATAATTGAAATCATAAATGAGTGAGATCTATAATTTCAAGGTTAGAAATTGGAAGGTTTAAACAAACAAAAGTTGTGTATTGTACTGAATTTATTCCCAGCTACAGTATATGCTAAAATATTCCTTTGGATGTATGTGAAACACTAGAGGGAGTATTGAGCCTCTGCTGGTCATCCACAGTTTTGAAAACCATCACAAGGATTTAATATTGGAGGATGAGAACCAGTAAGAAGTCAATTTCACAGGCAAAGAAAGTGAATGATAGAAAAATAGTAACACTAAAGTCATTTTCACCACTGTCACAGCTGTAAATGACAATAGTTTGATGTGTGTTCGATTATGAAGGAATAAAGTTATTATATTTGTTGCCAATTGTTGATCTGTGGTTTAGAATAAGCTATTCTGACCTTGTTTGAATGATTAGTTTATACTTGTTCTTACTCCACATGTTCACGTACAAACACAAATTAAATATGTAATACTAGACCTACTCATCCACGTTGGACTGTATGTCCATTTTCTCTATGGACAATAGTGTGACAAGTCCAATGTGTCCTGTCCCACTGACCTCCTCAGGTGGTTTTAATGAGTTTCAGTTTGGAAAGTGATGCTCAAAAGTTGCAACGGTGACAGAAAGAGTCAAAAATAAACTTCACTGAATGCAGAAATTACTGTTTTCATAATTTGACTTTTCCTTGCTCTCTTTTATGTTTATATGAACTCATCTTCAGTGTTATCCATAAAAAAATGTTACACCTATCTTGCACTCTGTTGACAAATTAAAGTTGATGACGTTGGTGGACGGTTGATAACGCAGTTACCCAAAATACACTTGGAGACAATATAGGTGATCCACTTTTAAATTTACACATAATGAAGTTAAATGTGAGAGTAAAAATAATGCCTGTCATGCTGCACATCATTTTATTCCTATTTTACACCTAACTGCATGGCCAAAGTAAATCTCATAAAGTTTTTAGCAACCATCATATAAGCCACATATTTTACTTAATTGTTTATTCAGTAATGAAGGGGTCCATTATTCCAGTCTGGAGTATGTACCTCGGCCCAGGTCCGTACCTAAGCCTGGGCTGGTCCACCGAGGGATGAGGACACTACTTATTTTGCTTTATTTTCCTTTATTTTGTTTCTTTGCCTGTTCAAAATAAACAAAAATAACTAAATAAAATACAATTCCTTATGCAGCCATACAGAAATCTAAGGTAATTTTCAGTTTCATTGTGGCTGTTTTCTGTCTAAAATAGATCTAAAGTGACAGAGCTGTAGAAAAACTATCCTGAAAACTATTACCAATAGGCTGATATTTTGTTTTAAAATAAAAATAAAACCTTACCATGTGATAGTGAGATTCCTACTTTAAGAGATCTGTGGTTCATTTCATGCCTGTTATTACTCAATCTATATGTAAACAGCACCATCTGTTGGTATCAAAGTAAACAACAACCATTCATTTCAGTTTGAGATTTATTTTGTTGCATTTATTTATTTATTTTATTTAAATTTAATTTTGTGTGTGTGTGTGTGTGTGTGTGGGTGATTTATTTTCTTTAGTAGATCTTTTGGGCTGAATTAAGCTGTTAAATAACTGGTTCAATCCAGAGAATGTTCTTTTTCTTTTCGGTCTTTCAATAGTCTGGACCGTTGCTCTTTCTTTGTTCAGTAAAGAAAGCTTCATCTTGTCCTGTACAGTTTGTGATGACATAAGAACACTGGCAAATCAATAGTAATGTGTTTAAGAATCAAAGTGGCAGCCAGTCTTCTGGGACTTTCCTCTGTCTGCTGTTTGGCGCTCCGGTCGATTAGTCTGAGGGATACATCTCAGCTGCTCTGTCTGTCTCTCTGTCTGTCTCTCTGTCTATCTCTCTGTCCGTCTCTCTGGACATTGAGCAACATACACTGACAGCGAATGAAAAATGACTGGTATACTCTCACCTCCAGTTATCAGTCAAACAGATGCAGCCTCTATCTAAAAAGCAATCGATTTCATTGATGAGAGTACGGCCTATCAGTTTTAATTGGTTTTGGATAAATGTAAGCTTAACCACAAAAAAGGATGATATAATATGATCAAACTGTACAATATTTAATTTTTCATGCATGCTAGCAGTTATTCTATGTGAACAATTGGATGCACTGAAGCAAGAAATGACAGGCATAAACTGTTGGACATTAATGTCAGTGGTTGTACAGTCACAGTGTGAATAACTATTGATCCTCTGACCATTGCTTGTAATTGATCATTCTGTACTTAATAAGATTCAGAAGGAGATCATTCAGTCTCTAAACATAAACCATCAATCAAACACATATTATATCATATATTATACATTATAAATGTAATATACATAAACGTAACATTTTGGTCCTTGTTCCACAGTTTTCTTGTTAAATGTTTTAATAGATTTAAGAGATTCACAATGAAATATATATTTAGTAGTCACTGTGGGTGCACCAGAGTATCCCATACAGATCCCATATAGATTCATGTGAAAAACAGTAAACTATCCCTTTAACTTAGATGATGTACACCACTGCTTCTTTAACTGAAATAAAAAAAAAATCCAGGGTATTTTTTTCTTGTATGTTGCGAAATAGTTGGTATTCCATGTGTGTCCACCCCATCCTGATTGAGGCTTTGTTTGTGCATGATACATGATTTAATTTATTGATTCATTCGTCATCTCCAACCTTCTGTTTTTTGTTTTTTTTTCCCTCCAAGACCTTTTCTCATCTCTCTTTTTTTCCCTTGACTAAAACAAAATGCCATATTTGGATGCACCTACAACACACACCTTTAATATTTTCAGGTAAATGTGAAATGAGGGTTTAATATCCAGCAGCTATAGGCTTGTCTGCTCATCTTCACCCTGAACTCCTCCTGTGAAAATGTCAATAGCTCATTAAATGAGGCTCTCCTCTCCATGTTCCCTGTCTGCTGTCAGCTTTTTCATCATTACCTCATGCTCCCTGGTTGCCATCTCCCACAAGCCCGATACACACCACAGTGTGTCTGTGTGTAGTTGGAATGTGCACATATAGTGAGCACCCTAATGTATGGATGTGTGTTTCTTGTCTGTGTGCCCTGTCATTAGAGGGGTGATGGCTGCAGAGGTGTCAATGATGTTTCAATATCAATTATCTTCAAGTTGTGCGTCTCTGCTGCTCCTGCTCTTTGCTAATCTAACCTTGTCCTCACCCACAGTGAAATAATAGCAAGTCAGTGGACATCCGCTGTCGACACATTCATTCAAGGATTTCATGTGGTGCTGGTTTTGGATTTGTAGGTTTTTGAAAGTACAATGTAACTATTACATTTAATAAAGTACATTACTTAAATCATTAATGTGGTAAAAATGTGGAGCTGATGTTCTAATTTTAGTCATGTCACAGTAGTAATAGTACTAAGAGTAGTGGTAGTATTCACAGCAGTAGCATTCGCACTGATACTTTTCACCTGTGCTTAATTTGTAAATCATAAGGTACCAGAATACAAAGTACATATGACATTACAGCAATGATGAGATGGACACAGGTCCTGGAACGCACATAAAAACACAATATAAAATGGCATGTAAGTGGACACTTGTGCTGTGGCAATTAAATCCCTCAATTTCAGACCACAGTCCTATTATATACTATTATGACAACAATTAACCTATAATTAGGTTAGCTATATTCTGCACAGGACATGCAACTGTAAGCAGCAGGTGCTACTAACAGGTCCATGTTAAATACTTTTTTGGCACGGCAGCTTATTAATGCAAAGTATGCTCGCCAGAATGATCCTCACTCTCCCTGTTTCAGGTTTTAGGGCGTGTGTCCGTAACAGTTCTATGTCCCTTGGACACCCACAGCTTCATGTAGAGAGAGTGTTTACTTAAGGTACTTTGAAATTGACATACTTGATATGTCAAATATGCACAAACTTATTTTGTGTTTCTATTTCAGACTATGGCATCATAATGGAATGGGCCCTGAAAGGAGAAAAGTTTGGTCCAAGCAACAGGACAGTCCTACCGTCCTGTGTGGTGGATCTTATAAGAAAACACCTATACATCACCAAATGGACAATATGGAGGGTTTAAAGAGTCAAATGATGCACTGGAATTGTTTTAGATGTTCAAAACACAAAAACGTTTCTGAATATTTCTACTTTTTGACATTTGCCCTTTAAAAAAAATATATTTAAAGTGTCTTATGAAACAAAACATATAATACTTCCCCGGTGACAAACCAGTAATATTATTTTTGTTACATGTCACATCATAACAGTGATATGGTTATATGTCTACATAATATATATACTGTTATTCTGAACATGTGACTGTATGTCACTGTGCATTTTGTGAAATTTCACTGAAATAATATTAACTTTTGAATTTTGTTGGTGACATTTATGACACATCTCTATGAATGTAAGATAAAAACAACAACAACAAACAAACATAATTTAGTGGCCAAAGGTCACAGGTTAAAAATCACTAGAAACTCATAAAACTTACTTTGGCCATAGTTACTCATAGCTGATAGAACTGTCTGAATAGATCATGATATATTTAAATAAACAAATGATTTTTGTTTTAGAGTCTAATAAATACAATGGCCAACAATCCTTCAAATGTGGTTATGTAAGACCAGTGATAAAGCTCTGTGTAAAAATTAACATATTATTATTCAAAGTGAATCAGATATCGCTCCTCTGCATGGTAAACCCCGCTTCGTTTATTAAAAATAACTATAATAACAGTGCTGATACCAAAACATATCTGAATACTGATCTGTGATAGACCGGCATATCAGTTCAACTCTAGTTGTTACATAATAATACATCTACATATTTCCTGTAGCAGGATACATTTGCATCCGACATAACTACTGTGCTATTTTTCATTAAGAATGAAATAGGTTCATGTTCACCTTCAAACACCGTGCTGCACTTAATTTGCCTGTTTGGGTTTCAGCCCAATGATATGCACTTTATCTTTATATTACATAAACTTTTGCATTGAAGTGACCGACACGACACAGTCTTCACACAACATCAGCTGAGACTGTGCACTTTACACACACAAAAACACTGGCCGTGGATATGGATTCAGTCCAGTAGTTAAATCTGTTGAATGAACAGAATACAATTATGGGAAGCATTTCCACTTATTGAAAATACTTTCATTTAGTGAGACACAAGTTTTTTGAACCAACTTATTATAAGTTTGTTGTTTGAACATAAAGTATTAGCATTGCTATTATTTATTTGTCCAACTCAATTTGTAAAAGTTGTTTCAACATATTTATTGAAAAAAAACATTTGACTTAATTGTCTTGTGTCACATTTACCTGTTTAATGATTATGTATAACTTATTACTAATAATTTGGGCCCATTTGAAATGTAATAACATTTTAACAACGTAGTTCATGCTGGAAATGCAGAGGTTAACAGGTTAAAGTATATCCAGTCATTGATATGTTTTGTTACATTCTTGGACAGAGGTAAGAAGAAATATGAACAGTAAAATAATAAAGTATATTGCAAACACTACTCTATTGAAGTCATCTGTGCTCCATATCCATCTGAATAACCAGCCAATAATGTAAGCAGATAGCAGATTTGGTCAACCCTCTTTTTAAGAGGCAATATTTTCTACCATGAATGAATGTAAAAACACAAATTTATTCATTATTGGTATATTTATTACATTATCAAAGTATTGTTTTTAGTGTAAGGCCAATGATGTAATAACTTGCCAGTAATGTAATACCTTATTACGTTATTAGAAAAATTTTATTACATTATTGGTAGGGAAATGTTATTATTATTATTATTATTATTATTATTATTATTATTATTATTATTGGCTTTATTGCATTTCAAATTACTAAATTATTGACAGTTATTATGTTTTGGGTTATAACAAGGTGGTCTCTGATCATGTTTAGAGGGGATACCTGTGACCTGGTGGATATCCTGTGGCTATGAGACGAATGGTATAATGATTACAAAAAAATGACATAATATAGAATTTCTGGATGACTGAACTGTATTTCTTTTATTTTTCATTTTCCAACTTGAAGTAAAGTCAAGACATAAAGCATAAAGACACTGTTTTAAAATTTCACTAAAGAACAAAAGATCATTTCACAGAGATACTGGACCATTTTCCTCATGAGTGGAAACATATTAAGTGCACCAACGCTGGTAAATAGTCCTCTTGTCTGCAGATGAAATCCTATCTCTCTCCTCTTGGCATCCAGCACGAGAAGGAGGACTCAGAGTGTGATGGCCACTTTCTGCATGCAGTCACGTTTGTGGGCTAACACCGAGGGGGGGAAAACGTCCGAGACAATGGAAAAACACTGGTGGGGGGTTGGGAGAATAGGTTTCTGCAACTGGGGAAATGCGGCTTGGAGCATGAAATCAGAGCCAGTGGAGATGGCTGCATTCTCATTGAATCCTTCTCTCCTGTTCTGCTGACTTGAACATTTGTGGCTGTAATGAATATCTTGACTGGAATTGTGGGAGGCTTCCCTGGGCTGCTCTGTATTCAGCTGCAGCTCAACACAAGGTAGACTATGTGGCTATGGCTGGATGGCTCTCCTGTTCTACTGCTTGATGAAATTCATTGCTGGTGAAAAGGGGTTTATATTGTACGCTGGCAGGATTTGATAATCTGCTCCGTGCACAGAGGAGATAAACCAGCCTGCAGAGAATCATTCTAGAGTATAAATTGCTTACATATCCACTGTTCACCTGGGGTTTTACTCTTTAGTTACACTGTGCCTTATGGTGAAATAAGAACAAAAGCACCAGAATGAAAATGATGGAATTCACATTATGGGAAAATTGATGAATGAGTGTTTGCCCTTCAGCGCAAAATGGTTGCTTTGAAAATGGACTGTTTTAAATATTACTCAAGTGATTTCTTTGTTTCTTGTATTTATTATCCACACTTTTCATGACTGCATTGTCAGCATTTGCCTTCCTCCGGTGTAAACTTCAGATGTAATTTGAATATATTAGATTTTTTTTTTTTTAAATATAAGTTTTTTCTCCATTAGTATTGCTTGAAAAACAATTTCTGAAAAAACAGTTTCAATGAATCAATTGTTTAAATGAAATAACTTTGACTATACTGCATGAAATTCACTCAAATACTAACTATTCTAAGTGTCATTGATACACTGCTAATTTTAATCTGGTTATATACTCACCTGGGACATACAGTCATTTTCTCATATCTAAGAACTTATACTGATTTCTGGAGCTATCCTGCAGATTGATACTACAGGGATGCTCCAGTTATTGACTAAATAAATGCCAAAATACCAAGACCAAGTGTGTGTGTGTGTGTGTGTGTGTGTGTGTGTGACAACATGGAAACATTGGTGTTAGAACTACTTTAACATTTCATCATTCATCAAGTGTGTGTAAAATGGGTTGTAATGACAATTATTTTATTCAGCTGTCTTTACACACGGTTAACTGTTTCCTATATTTTTTAACAAAGTAATACAAATGACATTTAATGATAACCTGTATTCATTAAAAGAAAAGTCAAATCATTACTATTCATAACCATCTCCAAAAGCTGTAAAAAAAATTCTCTCCAGAAGAAAATGTCACTGTTACTGATATAAACATGTAGTATTCAACAGGAACCATTTTGGGCCCAGTGGTGATCATCACACAATAGCCATACATATTCATAATTATCTTTTTGTATAAATTATTGTTTAACTATATAATTTGATGAAATAATACAAAGATAAGATGAACTGCCGTCTCATACAGGGTGTACCCCGCCTTCGCCCATTGTAGCTGGATTAGGCCCCCAGTGACCCCCACGACCCTAGTATGAATAAAGCGGGTTCAGATGACGAATACGAGAATACAAAGATTTTCCAAATTCTACAAAATTCCTGTGATTTATTTTTTGTTCAAATGTATCTATAAGCCATTGGTGCCAAATTACCTTTTATTTCCCTCATTATATCCACTTACAAAATTAGCTTGTCTGAATTTTTAGGCACTAACCTTAATAATAATAATAATAATAATAATAATAATAATAATAATAATAATAATAATAATAATAATAATAATAATAATAATAATAATAATAATAATAATAATAATATATTTTGATTGCTTTAGGATATGCATACTAAACAACTAGAAACAATAGAATGAAAAAATACAATAAAGAAAAAAGAAGGTTCTAGAATGTTTTCTTTCTCCCCATAATCATACAGATATTCCCTTTGTATGAGATCTTCACTCTGGTGTCTCTGCCATGTTATGCAGGGTGGGAGAAAGAGCGGGTTTTGGCCAGCAGACCCTCATCATC
>CM035787.1:20918974-21003810 GCA_020466265.1 Siphamia tubifer | reverse complement strand
CCAAATGCTGCTTCCCTGCTCATGTGTGCGTTCTGCTCAAGGTTCATGTGGAAACTTCAGGACAGTGTTTGCGTTCTTGACACAGGCTTTGTGTATTTGTTTGATACGCCTCCATACTATATTGAAAGTTTCCAACTAAAACACTTTGGTACAAAAAAAGTTACACCCCTACTATTTATTACAGTGATTACATAAATCTTTAGTGATGTTGCCAGATCAAATATTTCTTAAATTTTAGTCCAGAGATTCTTCATTGTGCAATCTCTTTTTTTGCCTGCTCTTAATCTGTAACAGATTTGAAACCTGCTTTTTAATATGTGCACTGGACATGAAAAACATTTATTCTGCTCTGAAACATAAAGACTATATTGCTCACTGTAGCTGCAGTTTTTCCAATGCAACTGCTGATGTTAAACACATACTATTTGTTGCTGGTCACCTTATAGTTTTTTGTTTTTTTTTTTCTTAAACCTATCATGTACATTAAGTTGAGCGCCCACAGTTTCCTCAGTTCAAAGTCTGAGCATCTTTCTGAGAACTGCAAACATAACAGCAGTGTACAACAAAGAGCTTTTAACACTGTTCACACCAAAACCCCCAACAAAATAACATTTGTGTGCAATGAGCAATCTGCAAACACAGCAACAGAATCACTGAATAAACGGATGTTGTCTTTCTTGCTTGAAAAGCTATTGCTTTTTCATCCAATTATCTAATATTGTCTCATCGCTTGTGAGTTTTATCCAATCTTTATTTAGGTTATACATCCCAGTGAAGTCCAACAGAGCATCCAGATGAAACAAATCCCAAGACTCTCACTCCATCTGGAGCTTTAAATATGCCAGTCTCCCAGTCCATGTTCATGTGGATATGTGTGTGGGGGGGGGGGGCTGCTTTTGCTCTGTTCTCAGCGGTTTCCATATCATCATAGTTTTCATATCTTTGCAGAGGGGTTCCACACACACATAATGAACAGTAGCAAAGCCGCAGGGATAGATTTGTTACAATAAATATGGTTGAATCTAATTTTTATTTAAAGCAAAGTTTAATTATATAGAATATTTCAAAGATAGTAACCCATTATCATCCCTGCATCACTGACACAAACTCTTAGCATTGCAACATCATCATGGGAATGTTTGTACTGCAGGAAAACAAGTACTATCTCTGAATGAGGGAGCACCATGTGAAGAAATTTTAATTAAAAGACTGGCAGGGCCTCATCTTAGTGTGACAACTCTATTACTTCACTGTGATAAAACGGTTTCCAAGCAGAACAAATTCAGTTAGAATAGAGTGACTTCCCAGTGGCAGTTTAAGTGTGCAAGCTCGACTAATCGTTTTCCTGACCTTGGCATTTTGATATCCAGCCGAAGTAGTGAGTTGGGGCTGAAATTAGAGTAATTATTCAAATGTGGCGTCCCTGGTCTTTGAGCGAGGTCAGTTCCTGAGCTTATAAATGTAACTCTAGCACATGTTTTGTATGTGTTGAGACTAAATCGATTCAACTTTCCACGTATTCCATGTACAAGTATGTGGTACAAAGCTGTGATACTTTTATGGCACAGGCTAAAAAAAGAGGTAAATCTCATCAGTGTCAACAAAAATCAATGAATTGAACAAGCAGCATATTGGCACCAATATATAATAATGCTGGTGATTACTTGACTGTCTAACATAATGTTGTTTAACATTCATTATCTAGGCATTGCATTGTTATGTACTAAGAATACTTTTCACATCTCACAATAGCCTAAAAAAATCTCCAACGCTGTGTTTTGTGTTGTCACCTTGACAAAGCATCAGAATATAAACAGAACTGCTCCACAGTTTCATAACTTTCAGTGGTTTTGATTTCATGTCCTTGGGAAAAGCAACGGATAGAATAAATGTATCCCAGCTGTGTATTTCCTACTGATTAGTCTTAAAAAGTCTCCCAATCTATTATCATCTTTAGTTGTCTTGTAGTGTGACTGTTTGTTTGATTCAAGAAGATTACATTCTCAAGATGTCATCCTGTATGCTAACTGTCATCCTATGCATTAACTATTATGACTATCATATGTACAGTGGCAATTTTACTCGGAAAAGTGTTCCCTGTCAAATGGTCTAGTCCACGACATGGTTGCATCCTTCTTCTCAGCCAGGTAGCCGAAATGTTGCCACACTATTGACGTAAATGTGCTTAGAGGGTCTGCAATTTCAGCAGTACCTGAACTAGCAATTATTCATCCATGTGATCAACCAAAAGGTCAGACTGAAGACAGGCTGTGAGTGAGTACGTCTCTGAAACAGAACTTCCTCACATAAAGAGTAGTGCAGTGAGTGACAAGAGCAGAATGAAGCAGAGGTGCTTTGGTTTCATATGGTTGTGTCTGCACATGCTGTATGATGCTGTTATTGGGTGAAGGTACAAACTAACCCCAAAGGCTGACAACCAGAAAAAAAAGAACATGTGGTGAATGAGAGAAAAAAAAAAGAGGTAAAAACAACATTGTGGTCAATTATATTAAAATAGCTTTTATCCAACTACTCCTGAAAATATTGCTCCAGAACTGGCATCAAAGAGAAGTTTCTGTTACTATGATTGATTTTCTGAACAAACCCCAGGTCTATGTGCTCTGTATCCTATGCCATATGTAGAGGGCTTCTTTCACAGGTCTAGCCAAGCATGTTTATTGATAAATCAATTCTTTTCTTTCCTCATCTGTACATATCATGAATAATCTTTAGCGCTCCTACCTTCATCTGGGTCGTTTCTGGCCGACGCCTCCAAAAGTGCCACGCTGGCAGCAAATGACACGTGCCTCTTAGACTCAGCTTGTTGGCTGTTGTTTGCATTGCGTCCCTTCTTGTCTGCCTTCCTCTTCTTGTTCTGCATCTCCTTCTCATAGACGGCCCATCTCTTCAGCTGCTGCGTGCGGCGCTTCTGGGCCGCGCGCAGCCTCTCCAGACTAGGCACCTTGTCCAGCTGCTGCAGCTCCTGGATCAGCTCCAGATGGTTGGCCATGGCACCACACCAGGAGGGGGAAGCAGCGGTAGATGGGTGACGAGGGGGAAAGCTGAAGTTTGAAGTGGGTGAATAAAGAGTCTAGCGAGGGCTGCACCTTCGGCCGTGGCCTCCTCCCAGCATTGTCATCACCATCCTTTCAACAGCAGTTAAGTTCCTATGAGACAGAATAGAAAGAGAGAGAGAGAGAGAGAGAGACAGAGAGAGACCCAGTGTTCAATAAAAAACTTTATTGCCTGGAACTTGAATAAATATGTCAGTAAATAAAATGTGGAAGTGGTTTGCAGAGTTAACACTTCTAGTAAATCTTAGGCCAGATGCAGTGAGGAAACACTGACATTTAAAAGTGAGCAATGGTCTGATACGCTGCAGGAAAGTGCACAGATGCATTTTTGATGGTCCAGTTTAAGACATGAAGCAACTGAAATGTCCTTGAACATGTAAATGGAAGCTCAATAAGTCTTGGTTTTTAAAAAATAGTTGTATTAACCATTATTACTATTCTTATCAACATCATTTTAATTAGCTATATAGATATACTAGAGCTGCAACTAACGATAATGTTAATAATCAATCAATCTGTACATTATTTTAATAACTAAACAATTCTTTGACTAAATACAAAAGACTCAATTGTTAAATATCAGTATTTAAACCAAAGCAATATAGGTTCCAAACAAGTCACTAATGTTTACATCCCTGCAATGGCTTCATGTATAGCTATGAACCTATAGTCTTCAACCAGCTCCAGTTACAGGCTATCAAACTAGTGTTGTGTGTTAGTTCCAGACAATGATGGGAAACATCTGGGGGCCTGATAAATGGAGACGGATGAAAAAGTTATAATTACGACAATCGTGTGTAGCTAGCAGGCTAAAGTAATCATGACATGTAGGCTATGTTAAGATAAGTACACAATATCTTCCCAGTAACCAAAGCTAAAACATAGTATGTCGTGGGATTTTTGCCATTTTTTCCTCCATATTCAAGGTTTGTTACATAAACAGTGCATTATGTTTTGGGCAAATGGGCTGATGTGACCACCAGTAACATAATGTAATCCTAGCTTTAAAAATTTCTCCCAACATTCAAAACCTCAGTCATGCTGCTCTGTGTTTTCCTCGGTTACACTACACAGCGTGCAGGCATGCCTCAATATTAAAGTGTTCAAGACCCGACAAATTGACATCCAAATTCATTGCCAACTGTTAAGTATCAATTTGGATCAATTTAATCAATTTGTTGTATACTTCTTTTTCAGGACAGAAAAATGGGGAAATTCAAATGTAATTTTAACCTGATGCTTATATTAATTCCAGCAATGCACACCCCTACATAAATCATATTATGAGCCATAGATAAAGTGAAATGCAATCTGAAACTAAGGCCCAGTTCAGACCAAATACCAAATAACTGGCTGTTGATCATCCATTTACACCTTCCATTAGAATGTGTCTCAGATGCCATTCTCCCATTGCACATGAAAATAAACAAAATCTAATTTTCTATAGTATACGCTTTCATTTCCTAGAGGCACTGTGAATGTTCTACACACTGTCAAGTTTAACAGGCCATATCTGTAATGTATTCTTACAGATGTAACAAATAATAATGAAACAGTCACAGGACCAAATGACAAATTAAAGTCAATGTTTTATTAGTTAATATTTTCAAGGGAGAAAAAAACCCCTCAATTCTGGTAGTTGTGCAAATCTGGAATTATTGCCTGTAACTAAACATTGAGGAAAAAGAGAATATGTGTACATGGCAACACAATGAGGGTAAAAAAATATATATTGCGGCCACACTGGGAACTGATCCGTAAAATATCACGTAAACATGGTAATGAAATGCGTGCTGAAAATGATGCAATACACATGCCACATCTCTAGGTGTGCTAGAACATAGTCCCACCGAATGCATCAGAACAATAAAAGAATTAAAGTGCATGCACACACACTGGTTTATATCGGCGTGAAATGCACAAACAAACAACAACAATCCATGTGTAGGTGTCTCTGCTGCTCATCTTGTTGGTTTAACATCAGTAGATTTTCCTTCAATAACACCAGTAAAGTTAGCAGTGGCTACAGCTCTGCTCCTACCACTATTCCGATATCCACCATCATGGTCGTTGTCTTGTTTATAGGGCTGGGTATCAATTAAAAATTTTCAATACCAGTACCAATAGCGAAACCTTCACTTTAATACCGGTTCCAAAACGATACCTGTTTCGATACCCATTTCATAATATCACTTTTAATAAAATGAAAATTGAACTATAAATTTCCTTTCACATATTGGAGTTTATTTTTTTTTATTTCCAGTGCAAAAAGAACATGAAGTTCTGTCAAAGAACATACAGTCATTTACATTAACAAACATTGGTAAATTACTGTTTTTTGTTAATTGAACATTTAGATTGAATTTAAACTTTTCAAAGTTATTTCTAGTGCGAAAAAAACATGAACAGAGTTGAAAGAATTAACAGTTTTCTCGTCCTCTTTACTCTTGGATGGTAAAACTTCCACGGAAAGCTGAGAAGTTAAGTCGGGTGAAGACGAGGATACAGTGGCAGTTGAAGGTGCAGTCAAGAACACAGAGCAGCTTTCCACTATTAAATTAATCCCGCGGACCGTCAGGTGTTTCATTAAATTTGATGTGTTGCCCGACTTGCTCGAGATGTTCTTGTCACAGATATTACACCGAGAAGTACTGTTGTCCATTCTAGAGAAGTAGAGCCAGGCTTTTGACCTCAAAGGCATGTTCGTAGGTTCTCACAACGAGGCAGCAAAGTCACTTACTACAACTCCAAAGACGAAACCTATCTGTGTAAAGGCGGGCAAAAAAATTCTATAGTAACCATGGTAATTAACCGCCTCTGGTAAGGGGGTGTGACCGTATTTTCCTGCATGCAGTGGTCTGACAGAGTGTAGGCTACGTCCGATCTGCCTACATGTGCACGCAGCCATGCACGTTACAGTCAATCACAGGTGACATTATCAGATCATATTTAAATGATTAATCTCTGGGTATCGAAACGTGGAATCGAATGAAGGGGCATGTTTTGATACGCATAAAAATCGACACATTTCGGTCGGTGCCATGAAGGAACCGAATTTCGGTGCCCAGCCCTACTTGTTTATGAATAAATGTTGCGTGTGAAGCTGCTATTTGTTCTGGTCATGTGGTTGTGATGTAGATGCTACGTGTCAACAAATCCAATTTACTTGTCCAGAACTTTAAAACAAAAAAAAAACAATAAAATAAAAATGTATTAAAATAAATTAGAATTAATAAATAATAGATTGTTTTAAATTAAATAAATAAATTTCAAAAAATAAAAAAATACATATACAAATAAATAAAAAATAATCAAAAAAATTTACTAAAAATAATTGCAGGACCTGTGATGTGACTATTGCTCACAGGTACATTTGCCATGTTGATACTCAAACAATATATTGTGCAGCTCTAATGTGACACACACTGCACACAACGATCCACCAATCACAATCATTCTTCATCAGTTTGGTGTGAGTCACTGGTAACAACATTGAAAAATGAGGAACAAACCAGATAAAATCAACATAAACAATGACCTGGTGGTAAAAAGAACAGCGACATCAGTTATCTGGAATTATTTTGGCTACAAGAAGGATATTGAAACATGTATTCTGTGTCAGTAGTGCCTTGCACCTACTGCCACAACAAAAGGTAACACAACTAATTAGTTTGACCATTTACCTTGGCACCACACAGCTATTATATCTCCCTCAGTATTTTTTCATATCACTCCACATATCACAGGGTTGAAAAAAAAATCATAAAGTCATTTTTTCCAATACTGTGTAGCCCTACAATCTGTCATATATCTCCCTATTTCTATGTATAATCCAAAACTCTCCCAGGTTCATATCAAGGTGAACCAAAATTGAAAGCAATATTTTATCCTCATAGCCTGACCATTTTCCTCTATTAATTTGAACGATGCTCACTCCGTCAAGATGATGCCTTTAAGGTGTCAGTAAAGGGGACAAAATGTTCCCCCCATCAGAATAGAGGCTGAATTTCTCCATTACATCTAAATGACTGAGCATGTGTTGCAGTGCCATTTTTCCATTTGCTTTGTGCGTTGGGTATAAACCTCTTTCTACCCTCCTGCATCAAGGTTAACCACTTCCTGAGAGCTACAAGTAGACGCCAGGATGATGAGAGACTGATTAAGCGGAAAAAAAACTATACTGGCCAGTGAGGGGATTTTTTTTTTGTCATCACTGCTATCTGTAAATGTGAACAAAAGGGTTTTTTTTTCCCCCCTCTCTAACCTGAAATTTTGTTTTAATCGAATTCTTAATACTTAGCAGAGATCTGCCATAGAAAAAGGATACAGTTTAGAGCTCATTTCAATGACTGGAAAAATTGCTGCAGTAGCACAAGAAAACAGCTAATTATGATGCAAGATCATTAACAAACCATGTCAAATAAACTAAAGCAGCACTAAGAAATCCAAATTTAATTGCTACACACACACACACACCCAAACACACACTTTTCAACAGGATAATGCATTAGACATATATTTATACATACACTCAATTTACACGTACAATAAGAATACAAAATAATAAAACTAGAAAAGCACTCTGAGAGCGCAGACCTCCGCCAAGGTAGACCCCCCACCCCGATCACCCCCAAAATGAAATTGGTTCTTCCTGCTCACATTTCCAACATATTCTGAAAATTTCATCAAAATCTGTCCATAAGTTGTTTTGAACACAGACAAACAGACAAATGCCGGCAAAAACATAACCTCCTTGGCGGAGCTAATGAGTGAGTCTGAATCACAGACTGTATGCAGGGGTGAAGTACTTTGACCTTTTTTCCATTTTGACAGATACATTTATGGGTGATCAACACATCACGTCATTGCCAACAGCTTGAAATATGTTCAGTTGTGTTTGTAGTTATTCTTTTGTCTTTCCCCACAAGTCTGCTTTAACGTGTACAACTTAAAGGTGGGGTGGGAGACCTTTTTTTGTAAAAATTTTTACCATATTGCTTGAAAACCTCTTCACGACCCTATATCACGCACTAAAATACATTTTGGGTTTTGCAAAAAACCCAAAATGTTTTAGTCCAGTCTAGAGGGTGGAACCAGAGGAAAACTCTGGCCAATCATTGTACTGATCATCTTTACAATGATTGATTTGCTGATACATCAATCAAATATACCCCACCCCTCCCTCCCCCTTCTGCGCATTCACATAAACAGCTATGGCGGAAAAAGACGACACCAAAACCAAAGTAAAAACTGTGTTTGAAAAAGTTACGGCCATGAGGAAGCTGAGCGAAGAACGGAACAGGACAAGGGTGGGAATCGTTACGGCTTTCCTGAAAAAGAAAAAAGGGGCTCAAAACCGATGCTAAGGTGACCATGTTTCTACTCGATAGGTAAGATGATTATAACCTTATGATTATATAATATTAGGACATAGTATCATATTTACCCGTCAGTGAGGAAATGTCAGATATTGACCAAACATAATGTTCCAGCAGGTGTTGCTAAGTTACCAACAGTGTGTGTAAACTGCTGCTGTAACAACATAAACTATTGTCTTTATCCCTTACTTTTCCAATGGTGTTTATTTCATGCTTCTAAACCTTTTGTTAGCTAAGCTTCATGTGACACAAACTGATAAATGTTGCATATAATTTTGTTCTTTAGGATGATAATTGACGTTGACTTCTCGTAAATGCTAGTGAACCTCCATGATAGCATGTGGCTTGATGTATGTCTGAAGGCGTGGTTTCGAGGGGTGAGCTGACGAAGAGGCATGGGTGTGTATACTTTCAAAATATAGCTGCAGGAACCGTTTTCCAAGATCTCCTACCTTACCTTTAAACATATTAGTTAGTTTTACAGCACAGAATTAGAGTGGGTCCATAAGTTACTGGTCAAGATTCCCAACTCTGACATAAATCCAAGGTGTTTTTTTGTTAAGTTTGTTTAAAAGTAACAGTGCAAAACCTAGTCCTTAACCTTCACTTGCTACTTTTTTAAAATTCTGATTTATTCAGAATTAATTCATTCTGAATTCAAACTATTTCTTCCCTGTTTACATGGATATGTTAATTCCAAATAAAGGTTTCCACAGGAAATGTATTCTGCTCTAGTTAATTTGGAGGTACAGAGGGTTCTAGTTGGACAGAACAGCCACTTCTGGAAGTAAATTATCACATCCACTTCCTGTTTTGTATTTGTTTCATCTATCAACATGTTAGACCAGATACTGCATTTATTTTTGCCATAATTACGAAGCAGCAGCTCGACTACATCAACCATAGGAATCAACATTCTCATGCCGACTGTGCGAAATATGTGCATCATCAACACCAAATACGTGAGCCATCGATACAAGACCAGAAGCATGTGTAGAACAGAAATAACATTAAAGTGGAATTAACTGTTTACATGCAAGAGAAATTATCAAATTCAGAATAAACCAGTGGCTTTATTCGGAATTACGTTTAATTAGGAATTATCCTTTTCAACTGGAATTAGGTGTTTACATGGTCATCTTAAAAGTGAAATGAACTTTTATTCCGAATTAAAGAGAAAAAAAACCTCCCATGTAAACAGGGCTACTGGGTCACAATAAGCCTCTGCAGTCGAAGAAATCATGGTGAGACACAGAGCTGTGACAGATGTACATACAGACAGAATTTAATCTTAGTCATTAACTTTCTCATGTTTTTTTTTCCAAGCTACTGTTGAACTAACATTGGTCAAAATTATGCAAAAACACAGAGAGCTCTAAACAGCAAAAGAATCAGATACAACGTCATCACACTGTAGCCGATGAAATGAGGTGAACACTTTATATCACCAGCACAACAAGAGGATGTGATTCAGATTTTGGTTCTGATTCTGCTTGCAAAAACAATTGTTTTGGCCTTAATACAGAGTGAATGGAGACGCATAATAATAACTATATCCCGACTGATTGAGCTCAGCCAGACCACTTCCTTTGAACACAACTCCTAACAATGTACAGACATTTTTTTGACACCGCAACAAAAGTTAGCCCTTCCTGATCATTTGATATGCAAACAGTCACTTAAAAAAAACAGAAAACTGTTGATTTTTTTTTTTTAATTTTGCAGTGGATATTTTGGTATGAAAGGCATTCTTACTTACTGTTACAAACTGTAACAGAATATTTCCAGGTAGCTGCGGCTCATCATTAATAAAATTGTCCAGTCCTGATTAAATGTTCCACAGTGCTACTTCAGGGACTCGAGCGCTCATGTTTCAGGTTTCATACTACGCTTCCTTTGCATCTGTACAGCAGCTACTCAACTGCCAAAAACATGGGGCAGGAAATAAACTGTATAGTCACTTCCTACAGCATCACTTTCAGTTTACCAGCGCAGCACAAATGAGTGTGAGCACCAAATCATGCATAAGATCTCCAGTCAATAACCACTTGACTATGACAAAACCCAATTTCCCAAAAGACAGCACAGGAGAATGAGGCTATAATGTAAGAGGAGCACATGCTGGGACAGTCTCACAGCAAATGATTTGTTAAGACTGAGTCTGGATCCAAAAGTTGTTCACAAGAGGATTAGCAGCAGGGTCAGACATTATTCTACTGGAAATTCAAAATAAGGTCGTCAGCAATTTCTACTCACACAGTCATTCAAGGAAGATATAATAAAACAGTCCCAGGGTACTTAACAGTATTGAGGTGTAGTGAGGTTTGTTGTTCTGCATACTAACATGTATAAAATGCGTAGTGGTAAGAAAAACATATCGCTATACAACTTTAAAAACCTTTGTCTAGAAAGGTAGGCATGAGTCTGGTATCTGAAGATGAAGATGTTGCCTTTAGTTTGTTACATTTCTGCAAATACTGTGTTGTCTGACCTCTGTATCAGCCACATACCGTTTATGAATTTCTGATTTTGTTTGCACAAAAGAAAACCCAATTGTTGAAAGCAAAAGAAAACTTCATAGTTTAGAGTTTTTGTAAGTGCTGTTAAACTACTATTATCCTTATTATAGTTTGTTTGACCTTGGAGGTAAATGGTCTGCACTTATATAGCGCTTTTCCACCTTCATGGTGCCCAAAGCATTTTACATTAGCTTTACAATCACCCATTCACACACACACTCATACACCAGTAGGTTTCTAAGGTCTAAGATGAGTCTGAAGGTTCAGCGTCTTGCCCAAGGACACTTCAACGTGTGGACAGCCAGAGCCGAGACACGAACTGCCAACCTCTCGGTCATTGAGCGAGCCACAGTCAGTTGGTAGAGTGACCATGTAATGACCCATTCCTACATGTCAAATTGTTCTACATTTATATGCATGTAATTACAGAAGCTGTTGAGGAACTCTGCTTAGAAGTGTAATGAATGGGAGTTTGGTTCATTTAACACTTGAAGCATCGTCTTTGCCTTTTCTTCAAGGCAACAGACTGTATAGACAGGTTTTTGATCCGTTTCCGCTTTACTTCCTGAACTCCTCCCACATATGCTTTTCACTTCCATTCTGGCTCCTCCAGTTTCTTTTGCTATATAACTCTGATATAAATACAGTGATTCAGCGAGAAAAAGGATGGACAACTTCAACGGGAATTACGTGTGTCGTCAGTTGTAAAAACACGAGAAAACACCTGAACAAGGGTTAAATAGAGACTGTTTTGACCACAAACCTGGCATGAAGAGGCAATGTTCCTGCCCTCCGTTGTTTTAATTTTTTTGCAACAACCCAGCTGAAGGCATTGAATTTTAAAAAATTTTGTACACGTTCCAATCACTTTGTGGACAAAAGACCAACTAAAGATAATCCGTTTCCAGTGCTGTTTTTGGAATACACTGGCTTTACCCACAGCCAAAGAGGCAATTAGTCACCGAGTGGACCACTGTCTCCACAAAGACACTTAAAACTTCAGCAACTTTAGCTATGAAATGAAAACTTTATCTATGAAATGAAAGCTTTAGCTATGAAATGAAAGATTTAGCTATGAAACTGACAATCCTGTTAATTGTGAAGAAGGTATCATACATTAACATTGCTATGTGCATCATCACAACAAGACCAGGAGCATGTGAGACAGAATGATAAGAATAATGTGAAAGCAGAATTAACTGTTTACATGGCAGAGGAATTATTGAATTTGGAATTCAGATAGGAATAACCAGTGACTTTATTCAGAATTAATTTTAATTCAGAATTAGAATTTTCAACTGGAATATGTGTTTACATGGTCATCTTATAGTGGAATTAACTTTTATTTGGAATTAAACAGGAATAAAAGCTGCCATGTAAACAGGGCTTTTGTCTGTGCATCCAGGCAAAGTCAATTATACTTCAGACAGGACGTGTGACAAATAAGAACATGCAGTGTTTTCTTTGAGTGACTTTGATGGTCAACGGCATTAGTCAGGAACATGAAACCCATGAGCCATCATTAATCAGATCAGAGAATCAAGAGCAGAGGTAATGATATTAGACAAACACACACAGACACAAACACACGGCTGAGTTGACATTAAAGAACAAACACATAAATCGATCAAAAGCAGGTGCTTAATTTCCACCATGGACAGAGAAATCCTATTACTATTAATGATACACATAGTTGAGGACATCGTCTTACTGGAAGATCCATTAAGTAGAATTTCTGAAGAGTTTCTGAATAGGCTACACTGCATTACCTTAATGAAGAAACATGGGTGTCTTTGAAATGCAAGCTCAATTTTTTTTTTCCTCACACTCTCATCTTTAGTGACACAAAGGCTGAACATCATTGTCTATTGTTGTCTGTGGAATGACAGAAGAAATACTAATCTAACTACAAAGACCAAGAAAAATGTAGCATATACAGAGGCTGATACCTACAACCTTCAACTGTCAGATATATCCAGCTTTTTTTGTTCACTTTATGTCAATATTTTAGTATTAGATTAGTAACAGTTTAACATTACAAACTTTATGATCAAAAGGAAGCATTTGTTGATAATGAACACAAATGAATAAAATAAACTGTTGGATTAATATCAATATCATCCCAGAATTGCAGAATTGGTGCAACCTTACTTTTTGTATATAGACACAAGACAAGTGTGACTTGAATAAAAAAAAACAGTTCCTGGAATTTAAAAACAGATAAATGACAACTGTGACAAAAAAACAATGAATGTATTGCACTATTATAGTTCTTTGAAAAAGTAGAAAAGGTCTTGTTATTTATGTATTCGATGATTATTAATCCATTAATATAACTGTTCATGTGACATTTTCCACAGTGTGAACACCTTGCAGAAAAATTTGCTCATATCCATCAAACATCAACATATTCTATTTCAAGTGTGAAAATGGTGTTTTGTTTTTCATGTACATGACCAAAATTTTGTGTTCATTGTTTATTTTTAATCTTGTTTCATTGGTGGAAACAGAGTGGGACTGTTTTGTTTAATGGTTGTTCAGATAGAACGGAACTGAGGCAAACTGAGCTGTACTGAATAGAATTGTTTGTGTAAGGTGTCAATGAATTGAAATTGTTATAGTTGCCTGTGCTGATTGGGGGGGGGGGGGGGGGGTCTAAAAGCTTTGCCTTTTCCCTCTCCTTTTCGAGTACAATAAATAAGACAATTGACCACGTTGACTGATGTTCCTGATGATTTTGTGCGCTTGAAATAAAACATTTGAATTGAACTGAAACTGGTGATATCCTCTGCCTTAATGTTTAACAGTGGGCATTTTTCTCCTTCTGACCAGAGATTAGGACTTTTCTTTAGAGGATCCATCTCTACAACAGATAATCCCTGTCTTTCTTCGAGCTCTGTATAAATAGTTGTGAGAGGTTTTGTCACAACAAAGAGTAAAAGCACAAATGAGATGTACATTACAGTGTATACATGTCCAAGGAATTCACACAAAACCAGATTGGTATCAGTGTCTTAAAACGTTCAATGACCATCACAATTGGCTGTTTACATGATCCCTGTCACACACACACACACAAACCAACAGACAACAAAGAAACAAACCAATGCCGGAAAAAGGTAAATATTCATTAGAGTAAAATATAATGTTGAGCAGTCAGCATTGTTTCATTAGAGCACTTTCTTTTCACTGTCACAGTCTGTAGACAGTGTGACAGTGTCCAGTGTCAGCTGTTACACCTCCCACTCTGTGAATCCAGCTGCCTTCACAAGAATGTTGCTCTTGTTTATTTACTTTTGTATGAAATAATCATTGACTTCTTGCATTTATTTAGTTGTAGGGGTTTCCCTATCGTTATAGGACAGATAGGTGAAGCAGTTGACTTATTTTAGGCACCAAAAAAAAAATAAAACAAATGTCAAGCCAACTGGGGAAAGCATCATGTCTCACTTATTTTTAAGATTTTTGTTGTTTGCTTTTAGTATTTGTCTTGGAAAACTCTGGACTTGTATGTACTGAGGTCAGTTTTATCTATCTTGGATTAAATACATTGAACAATGAACATTCGGGAATAAAAAAAAAACAAAACATGACCATCACTTCTGTCTGCAGCAAAAAATAAAAAGAGAAAGAAGCACCTCTTGATCAACTACAGCAGTAATAAAATGGATCATATCCATAACAAGAGTATTCTTTAACTTGTTTACTTCTTAATCTAACACTACTTCATTAAAACCCACTCATGGAAAATAAAAAAGGAAGGACAAGAAGTCACTGGGTGGAGGGGATGTTGCTAGGCTAGCATGCATTTTTCCAGGCATACCACAGATGGTTAGACTGATAACATTTTCCCTCCCTCCCACAGGCAGCCGATATACAAAACCACAAGAGCAGACACAAGACAACAGCTCCTGGATAGTATTCAACTGTCGCTCTGTTCAAAATGCATTTCCAGCTAAATTGTGTTTATTTGATCAGTGCTGGTGATGACACTGGGGATGTGACTTCATGACACAAAATTAGTTTTCAAATAAGACTTGACTATGAGTTTTCAGAACCACCATAATGATGTTTGGTCATCTCTTTTAAAAGATTACGACCAGATGAAGACAAATATGACATTAGCACGACCTCTGGTGTCTTCATAAACACTGTAGCATAAAAGAGAATAAATCAGTCGAAGCCAAAAGTGCTGAAGACAGATACAGTAGTAGGCAGTGCGTGATAGCAGACGGCATGCTTCCTGATAATGATGTCCTCGAAGACGGTAAAAGGCAAACTGTTTAAAGATACAGAAATCACAGGATGCTGTGGGTAACTGTAAGCCTTTTGGTGATATCACAGCCAGTCCCCCAGGGCCAAGGCAGCAAATCACAGATTGACCTCAATCAGTTTCCACAGGCTGCAGATATGAACAGAACAGTATGAGTGAATGTTTTACTTCACATTTGTACTGAAAATCCACAGCCTACATTTTATGACAATGGTTTCAAAAAGCAGGTCAGACAATGTACACTTGCAGTCACAACAAGCAGTGGCTACTATCACTAAACACTTTTTATCCCCATCAACACAATTACCCACAACAACTCTGCCAGTTCTGGCTCAGGGTTTGGGTTTTTGTTTGGTTTTTTTTGTATCTGGGTTGTTTTCAAAAATTGCCAGCTGTCTATATATATATATATTTTATATATATATATAAAACTTTGCAGCTTTGTTCTGATTACAAACACAAACATGTAAACCACTCTAATGTAATGTAAGAAAATGCTCTTGTCTAAAATGCCAATTAGCCATAGTGTTTTCAGAGCAGCTTCTGCTTTGACTCAGCGGTCAGACTGGTTGGTCTGCTGCTGACCTAACAGACATAAAAACACACAAAAAAATTTCCAATTGTTCCTTTCACTTATGGTTAAGAAAAGGATATATTAGGGATACAGTTTTGAAAAATTTTAGCCTACAGTACACATATACATTGGAAACAATGTACAATGTGTATGTGAATGTCTGTACATGTCAATGGAAAATGATAAAACGTAATATGGTTGTATGTATAAGAATGTGAATTGTTTTGTATAATTAATGTTTGTATTGTGATTCCCTTGTGGGCATTGAGCCTGTCATAAAGTTTATATATGTTAAATAATTTGTTATTTAAAAAATTGCATTTCAAAAGCACAAAGCAGCTTGTATTTGTAGAGATAAATGTGTGAATAAATATAATACTACTTTTGATCTGAAAATTTGATCTGTCCATACCTTTCATCTAGGTATGTGTAGTTGCAGCCCTAGATGCAACTATTTGATTGTTGCATCTAGGGCTGTAACTATCAAATATTTTTGTAATCGAGTATTCTGTCAATTTTTTTCGCAGATTAATCGAGTAATTGGATGAATTCCATTTTTTAAACCCTTTAACTTCTGATGCGTCATTGGTGAGTGTTCTATATGTATGAGTTATTATAAATATTGATGATTCTGAACATACAATGGGGCAAAACAAAGCAGTGAGTGAAAAAAAAAAATGGTTTGGGATTTATTTGTTTTTACTATGGTTTACAGTTTCGTTGTGATTTTCCTTTTTTTCTGCACTGTATCTTTATAAACTTTTGACAGTGTAATTGTTGTTTGGAATCAAACCAAATGCCAGAAAACATCTGAAATAAAATTTTTAAGAGCCCAAAATTAAAACCTGCTGGGCCAAAATTCTGATACTTGTTGTACAATGTGTTCCAGTTCACAGTCCATGTTCAACATCCTAAACTGACGGATATTCTGAGTGTCTTCAATTTCAACTGTCTTTGTCTTTTCTCTGTTATTCCACCTGTAAAACTAACACAGTAAAACTAAACCCCTGAAGAAAAGGAACACAAACACAGACTCACAGTAGTTTTTTAGGACAAATTCACAGCAGCACATTTACCTGAAATAATGTCTCCGGAGTTAAAGGGTTAAACTAGATCAATCAAACGGGGATGGGAGAAGACTGAGATATTTGAAAATGGTTGCTAGTAATTTACCTTACGTGAATGGCTTTATGATGGCCGTATTTTTCCGATCGCCAATCAGGCTGTTTTTAAGGCGATATCAGCCGATGATTGGCAGCTGATCGATCAGTGCAACAGAACTTTATTTAGGTGCAGATTAAAGAGAAACAGAGAAGTTGACTCAGCTCAGCCAAAAAGCTCTGACATTGAATATTTAAACCATTATGAGCCATTATTTTTTTTTTTTTATCTCTCACAGTGGCAATACAGTCATGTGTGTTCACAAGACAGATGTTTCAGATGTTCCAAAGGGCCTCATCTGATTATATTTATTACAATCACTCAGAAGGACATTTAAAACCACCATATATAACATTTCGCATTAGTGTTTATTCAACAAGGCATTTGCACTCCATTGCACATTTTATTGATTTCTGTCATTTTTCTATTTTGACAGGGGCAATGTACAGCATACATTAACCTTAAACAGGAGAGATGTAGTGTGCCAGGTCGTAGCACTAATGCTAATTTCTAAATGTAGTCCCTGGGCAGGCTGATAGTGTCATTAAAACAACAGACATTAATAAAAATGTAAAATATACAAAAGGCATTGTATCAAATGTTTCAAATTATGGCCCAATTCAAAGAAATGCATAATTTTATTCAATGTAATGGCCTGCCACTGATGACTCTTAATATGTAAATATCAATGAATACTGTGCATTTCAGAGCTTTCTTAAATGCTTTAAATCAAGGCGTCCACAAGTCCTTCAATTCAAGACCCAAAAGACAAATCTGGCATCCACCAGTACATAATGAACTGCCATAACATCTATATTTCTCACCAAGTTGTTCACCACATGGACAATGTTATCAAGTGTGTGAAACTACATTGCTTGTACAGGAAAAATGTGTGTGTGTGTGTGTGTGTGTGTGTGTGTATTCCTCCAAGCAGACACTAGTTTTTAATTCACTAATATCTCCACTAAGCAGCTGTATTGAGGTCATTCATTATCATTATGACGGTTAACCGGGACAAAAAGACTGACTAAGACAGATGTATAGATGGTGGTAATGCACTGGATCCTATAATAAACAGAGAGGATTGAAGCTAAACCTCAACTAATATGATTGCAACCATTCTGCTTAATTCCTGTAATTCTTCTTGGATAATTTATCACATGCAAATATAGTATATTGTATATGTCAAGAGGATAGGAACAACAAATGATTATACATTATTCATTTATGGGCAAAATTCTCCTGTGGTGTTTTATATTTTATATCCTGGTACCGAGCCAAATTGAGTTGAGCCGATACCATGTAGTGGAAACAGCGTAAGAAGACAATAAATGGGATGGTAGAGATGGGGAATCAGTTAAACTACTGATAGACAGTAACAATACTGTATGTACTGCCAAAACACAAATCAAAGGCGTCAAAACATGAAAAAATCTGGCCCCTGGGATGATTTTGTGAAATGCAAAAATTACACAAAAGATATTAATAAGTAAGGAAGTTAATATTATTGGTTACACTTTATAATACCTAAACATAATTGACTATGTATTGACCATTTATTACTCAATTATAAATGGGTTGTTCATTATGTATTAACCATTTGTTACCTATTTTTTAATGACTTGTAAAGGTTCATACTGGTGTAAATGTAAAATGACATTATTTTTAACCAACAGGTGCAACAGGTGTTTACAACTGTTTGTTTGTTTACCTGTAAAGCAGATGCACTCACTGCACCTGTCGGTTAAAAATAATCAAATTTTACATTTATCTTTGGAAGACACTAGTATGAACCTTTACAAGCTGTTTACAAATAGGTAACAAATGGTTAATACATAATGAACAACTCGTTTATAAATAGGTAATAAATGGTTAATACATAGTCAATTGTGTGTAGGTATTATAGTGTTACCAAATTATTTGACATCAATTCAATCTGAACTGGATCAGACCATAATCATCATAAACAATAATGAAAAATTTGAATAATTTGAAATATATGTGGAATTTTACCAATATCGTGAATGTTACTAAATGTGTGTATTTGTAAATCCACTGTTATCTTTAAGTTGTAATGCACATGTATATAAATAACAAACTAAAGTGCAATATTGTTAATATCGCACTTAATTTTCTTAAGAATTTTCAGGTTGTTAATATTTGTTCATGTTATGTTCAAGTTCTTAAATGTAAACATTTTCATGATGGACTTTTACTATTTTGGCTCTAAAACATAGAGAAAACTTTGGAGTTGACATTATTTATCCTATTATTTCTATTATTTTACTGGTCCGGCCTACTTTATACCATTTTAGGCTGAATGTGGCCAATGAATTAAAATGAGTTTGACACCCCTATATGTTCTTCAAATTCATTTAATGTCAATATCAACACACCAAGTTAGGATATGTGAACAAACCCCGCTTCCGGATTTCATTCACATACTACTAGAGGTCAAATGATTATAGATTTGTAAAAGATGAGATGCCTGGTCTAAAACTTCTCTGTCTACTGCTGTGATGCCTACTCACCTCTTCCATTTGTGATAGCAATTTTACACTGAGAAACTTTTCTTCAGACTGAGGAACTTTGTTGCATACATTTTTTTCATATATTAGGATTAATTTGTTTGCATTGTCATAAGTACTTTTTGAAGGTTTTTTTTTTTCCTATTTTGATGATGACAAAAGACGTCGCCATTAGACTTGTTTTGAAACCTACCTTCACATTTATAAAGTGTTCTGTTACTATGGTGGAGTGTCTTAAACCTTCCACTTTCACTCAGGACTACTTTTGATACAGCATTTTTTGCCCAAACCTGTTTGAAATGCAAAGTGATCACAGAGACTATGGAATCTGTATGAGGTAAAACTGTGGTTTAAACTGTGGTTTTCTCTGTGCATTGTTTTAGAGATTCCCTCTACCATGAACAGAGACTTGAGTTGAATAAGTCAAAAAGTTCATGCATGGAGGTGATTCAAGGTGAGCAGTCATATCTGAATGAAAACCACTAATTTGATCCATTTGAATTTCCATGTAGAAGAGAGTCCTTCATCCTGAATGGTTTTACCAACAGGATCAGTGATTATTCTTACATAAATAATACATCAAATCTAATGGACGTCACATTGAAATGCAGGCGAGAGGCCGGACACCCAAAAGCTTTCAAATGTTGTCCTCTGATCACCTCATTCACAATCAAACTAAATGAAAAGCCTCACCCTACCCTTCACTGTTTATAGAAATTAGATTTTAAAGATGAAAATATCAGGACCAAAGAACTGTTCAGATTAACTACTATGTCAAACTCTATTGCTTACATTACAGAATGGGCTGAAGGTCAAAGAGTTGTTGTTTTTTTTAGTTAAATTGAGTTTCACTGTTGTGAGTTTGACATGATGAAAAACACACAGTCATTCAGCAGCTGACAAAAGATTTTAGTGTCTCCACTGAAGGACACATCTTTATAAAGGCTTCCCATTAACTCATTTACATTCCATTATGTCATTCCATTATGGTCTCTTCTCTTTTTAAATTCCCCATAATGTATTAGGGATATGACTTTCATAATGGTTCTCAAAACAATAGTTCTCCTTCCTCCATCATAGACAGACCTGCCACAAAGACCAAATCAGACGGGTGAAAAATGTCCAGACAGGAGACATAAGTTTTTCTTATAAGGAAATAAACATTATACTGTTGCGTACCTTACACCGAGACACTCACCAACTAATGATAAACAGCTAAAAGAACATCTATATATTGGAGATTTTAAAAGACTAAACACTATTTGCATGGGACTGCTGGTAATTTGTTTCATTGCAGTCAGTTACCTGTGATCTTAATCCCAGGCAGACTATATTTTATACATCTGCAGATTTATTATGTTAGTTTATCTCAATCCAAATTCTTTCAGGTGTTAAACAAGAATCCTACAATGGTCCATACGCACAAAATAATTCTAACTACTTTGTGGATGCACTTAAAAGATGCACACACAGCACTTAGCCTTTCCAGCAACGTTAGTAACTGTCCATGACATTTAGTGGCGAGGAGGCGTGTGCTGTGTCAGGACACTCCTCATGTAGACACAGAGGCAACAGTGTGACACACAGAGGGCAAATGTGTGTGTGTGTGTGTGTGTGTGTGTGTGTGTGTGTGTCCATCTGTCTTTTATAATGTGTGTATTCATGTGAGTTGTACAAACCGCTCTATGTTGTGTGTACTTTGTGTGCGCATGCCTGCTTATGAAGCTGTGGCCTCAGCAGCAGAAGAAAAGAGTTCTGTGTCCCTTTGCTATGACCCCTCCTATCTCCATTTTGATGCCCCCCCCCCTCTCTCTCTCCATCCTGACCCATCTCAGGCCCAACCCCAAAGAGCCCCTCAGACCCATGTGTTCCAAGCTGGTACTCGTGTCTCCTGGTCCAGCTAATTCCTTTAATCACCTGCTAATACCAAAACCAAGCCAAGCTGATTAAAAACCCAACCATGAAGAAAAAAAAAAAAAAAAGCAGTTGGTCAGATCATAGTAGCAGGACTTACAGCTGTCACAGACTACAGGACACTCAGGGGACTATGGCTCCTATTAAACCATTAAGACCCAACTGTCTACCACCGACCAAAAGCATTGACTGATATAAAATGTTTAACATCTGTTGATCCACTAGTCATATCAATCCATGCAAATAACTGGTGTAAAATGCAGTTTGTCATCTGTTCATGGTCATCAGATATGACCCATTTGAACATTTATAGGTTCTGACATTGATGCATTGATTCACCAGTAAAACATATGGGGTTTGATAAATGACAGTAGATGGAGGCATTTGATTTATGTTTAATTAATGTAAATTAATTGAACATAAATCAATTATGTTCAATTAATGAGTAAGTCACTTTTTATATAGTTTTCTGTTTCTGATATAATCACCCTCAACTTTAAATGGTGCTTTTATGAAGGTCTATATCAGGGGTCTGCAACCCTGGTCCAAACTGGTGCTGCATGTTTTAGCTGTATCCCTCTTCTAACACACCTGATTCAAATTGTCAGTCTATCTTCCAGCTCAGCAGAAGATTGATAATGACCATTAGGTGAACTGGAAGAGGGAAACCATCTAAAAAATGCAGGATAGCAGCTCTCGAGGACCAAGGTTGCAGACCCCTGGGTGACATGATCTGTCAATTAAGTCCAGGAAAATCCCTAATTTATACTGGTAAAATACAAAATGCAATTTTTTCTGAAACTTCATCAGTTTCATCACATTGTTCTCAAGCTTTGAGTGAAGTATAGTATTGTAAAACTAGAAAAGAACTCCGATAACTCAGCCCCAAATGAATGAAACACACACGTGACCCCCCCCCCCCCACACACACACACACACACACACATACCTCCACCACTCGCCACCAAAATGTAATCATTTGTTCCTTGTGTCAGTATCAACATTTCCTGAAAATTTCAGTCAAATCTGTCCAAAAACATATAGATGCTCGTGAAAATGAAACAATGTGTCACACTGTTTAATCTTTGTTGCCACTTTTCTCATGTATTTAGTGAATTTCCAACAGTGAAGTGGTATGTCGCCGACTCAACATACCTGATTTCATTTCATTTCAAACTCTGCCAATGAAAAGACATTTTTCAGCACATTTTCTCTGCTGAGGAGCACGGTATGTAATAATTCTAAAGGACTTGAGTGTGTCCTCACCTTTGTAGAGCAGAAAACACAATCAATTGGATTGAACATACTTTCAATCAGTACAAGTGTGTGAGTATTATTAATGTAATAAACAACGTCTCCTTCTCTCCACGCCCCTGTGGTTCTGAAAGATGCACAGCAGCAGCAGCAGCAGCAGCGACAACAGTAGCAGCAGCGTCTTTTCATTCATTTTCTGACTATTCATATGCACTTGATTGGAATAACAATAATAAAAGCTATGGGACGGCCATGGCTCAGTTGGGAGAGTGGGTCGTCCATTGACCGAAGGGTTGGCGGTTCGATTCCCGGTCTGTCCTAGTCAGTCCGTTGTGTCCTTGGGCAAGACACTTTACCCTCCTTGCCTCCAGTGTCATTCACACTGGTGTATGAATGCATATGAATGTTTGGTGGTGGTCAGAGGGGCCGTAGGCGCGAAATGGCAGCCACGCTTCTGTCAGTCTGCCCCAGGGCAATTGTGGCTACATCTGTAGTTTACCACCACCAGAGAGAGCATGTGAGAGTGAATGAATAATGGATCAATAATGTAAAGCGCTTTGGGTGCCTTGAAAAGCGCTATAGAAATCTAATCCATCATTATTATTATTATTATTATTCATTATATCCAATGCTTTATGTTCCGTCAGATATTTCAACCTACAAAAGAGTTAAAAACAAGTGCACTCCCCTGGAGGTCCACATATGGTGCACCCTAACCCATCATACACTGTAGATACAAGAGCTTCATTTTCTGCTGAAAGCTCGTATCACTCTCAGGTTCTTAACCAATGAACTGAATTAGTTTCAGGGTTGTGAAGCATAGGAGACAATTTCACCGTTAATTACAGAAAGAAATAGGAAATTATTACTGGATGACTTAAAGGCGGTGTTGTGAAACCGAAGACTGAAGGGCTGTGACTGTGCCAAGCTCCTTTTTCAATCACTTTATTTCTGGAGACATATGAAAAGATTAGAGCATTAGTTTGTAAAGACATTTGCAATGAAGGAGTTCAACTCAATTTCACGTTTAAAATGAGCAACATAAACTTCTCAGAATGAAATTGGAATGACTTCTTTGCCTCTTGTGATTTAACTGAAGGAGAAAAGCTTTTGCACAGTAAAAAAAAGGACCGCTTTGTTTTAGTGGCCTGCTTTTTTTGTTCTGTTTTTGGGTGCTTCTCTGAATTCCCAATTATCACACAAGTGTTAGAGATCAAACTAAATCCATACCAAGAGAAGCTACTGTAAAAGTCACTACAATGGGTTTGTCACTACTGCTGCAGAATACATGAGAACCCTGAGCTGATGTAAGAACTCCAAAAGAAATATAGAAATTTAAGCTGCATATAATGACCATTTTTATATACTTAATTTACATGCAAATATCAAGCAAGAAGATAAACCCAGTCCTCATCATCACACATCAGTGATTATTCTGAGCTCTAACCCGGTGTTTAAGAAATACAGAACAAAAAGTCTAGAGACACAACACATGGCCGTTAGAACAGGAAGCGTTTGGTTTTGACCATTAGAATGAGAGTTGACATCTGACCCCTGTCACAACCCCAGTCATTAACCGGAAAAACACCCTGTCCATGTCAAACCAAAGTTGCTGAAACTAACTGACAGAACGCAGGTCTGACTGTGCACAGACACACACACACACACAAAGCCTGTATTGAGCTTCGACTGGTGTGACAGGATGTTGCACAAGGTAATAGAAAGTAGTAGGTTTGTTTTAATATTTACCTCCACTAAGGAGGTTATGTTTTTGGCGGAGTTTATCTGTCTGTCTGTCTGTCTGTCTGTGTTCAAGATAACTCGAAAACTTATGGACGGATTTTGATGACATTTTAAGGGTAGGTTGGTAATGGGGAGATCTGGAAATGATTAGATTTTGGTGGTGATCCGGGTGGGTGGGTGGCAAATCTTAGCAGAGGTCTGCGCTCTCAGAGTGTTTTTCTAGTTTCTAAATGATATGATATGATAATGAGTTTCTAAAAGATATTTCATTACACATTCACTCATTCATTTCACTATTCATTGCACTCATAGACATTAAGGTCTGTGAGAATGGTCTGATATAACATATAGATTTACCACAGTTATATTACCATGTATACAGCTAGAAGGAAAATGTGTATTTCATATTATGCTTGCTTATATTGTTATGTTGCATATGTTTTTTCGGTAAATAGTTCATATTTAGCACGACATTCTCATGACAGCAATACAAACTAAGATGGGAGAGTAGTGAGCATGACACGGAAAGAGATCATTCTAAATGAGAGAACTCTAGAAACCATAGGTTCCCCTAAAAATAAGCTTCTTTCACAGGGAAGAGGGTTGAATATGTAAAGTCGGACATAGATCAGAGTCCCTATATTTGCAAATTAGGCTGACTCAAATATTCTTACCTTCTTTTACTGCACACAACAAGCATAAAGTTAGAGACTGTGGACAGAAGCATGAGTTGTGAACCTCCTGAATTTCTTTCAAAAATATTTTTTATTTCTAATAATTAGCACAGCTTCCACACTTCTCAAGCAGGCAATGAGAGGAGGAAATTAACAGATATAATCGTTCCCAATCAGAGAGAAATGTCAATTCAAACAGCACAAATATTAAAGCAAAACCTTTGTGTTCATTGAAATTTTTACTCGACATTATAATCAAATTATGTCCACCCTATACAGATATTTTTCTAAATAAGTCTTTACCCACAGTCTAAAAGAATAATACATAATAAATAAATAAATAATGTACACACAATCTTCATTTTGTAAAATAACTCTGTCCACACCACACATAAAAACAACTACAACCTGCTGCAAACGTACAGATAAAAGCCTTTGTTTCTGGTGGACTTTAACATGTGGACACTGCAGACCCTCAGATAATACTGGACGTAGGACACACAGAAGCTTTAGTCCATGAGGGTCAAAACTCATTTTAGTTCAGAGGCGAAAGATGCAGTAAGGTGGGGTGGTGGGGGCACATGAGGGGGTCCATCTAGTAAGATTAGATAGGTGAGGCTGAGGAGGTCCATCCTTACAGGTGAGGGTGGGGGAGGAGGTCTGGGGTCAAAGGTCAAGACTGATGTGTGACTGTTGAGATCAGTTTGATGTGTAATTTAATGTTGCAATGATAGTTGTCTTACTTTATGTGTATTTGGAAACAGACTGAATAGGATGTTAGTATAGATAAACACTTGTGAGTATGAAGGCGTCTAAATGTGTTCACTCTCATTACTTAGAACTCACTGGAATCATTTTATATGAGGTTATGTAAAGTAGAGAAAAACAAATGGCACCTAAGGATGATTAGAAAGCCAATTCACTGATTTCTAATTTTGTCTATAGAGCTCCCGTTCCAGTGTCAAGTGACAGGAGCTTGTTTATTCCGCCATGTTGGCAAGAAACGCCTGTGTGGGAATGAATGGCACCAGTGGCAATTTCAGACCATCAGAGTTCACTGCACCCTTTAAAGTCAAACAATACAACGCAAAACTCAAGAGACTAAAAATCATGGACCCTTATAGTGGCCAAGGTGTGCTTTTCACAAGTATTGAGACAGCTGGACATTGTCCCAGACCTGCAGGATCCACACATACAATTACTTAATCACCTTTCTGTCATCCTTCTCCAGAGTTTCTGAGAACCTACGAGGGCCTTAAAGGTAGAAATGGATGTAATCTGGATTTGTGATGAATGTTCAGCTTTGGATTCTATCAGCGAAAAACCATGTCATCGTTAATGGAAAGGTAAAGCTCTCCTTATCTACATCATCATAAATAGCAGAGCAACATAATCTGCTCTCGTCACCTGAACCCGCTTTATCCTCACTGGGGTTCAGCGGGTTCTGTGGGGGCCACCAGTTACCAGTTCATCTCAGGGCTGAACATATTTAGACAAACAATCACTCTCACATTCACACCTATGGGCAGCAACTTATCAGTGAATGGTGGGAGGAAACCGAAGTACCCGGAGAAAACCCACGCAGACACGGGGAGAACATATAAACTCCACACAGAAAGGTCTGGTGTGGGAATTGAACCAGGGTCCTTCATGCTGTGAGGCCACTGCACCACCGTACCACCCCAGGGCAACATAATGTGCTAATGTGTGTGTTGATTACTTTCTGCCTGTGACAGAAATATGTACCACATTAACACAACTTGAATAAATTAATGAAAAATATGTGGATTTATACTGTTATGATAAACAGCAGTTAAGGAAAGTGCTTTGTAACCTCAATTTCAGATTAATCATTCCTAAAGACTGAATATCCCCCAGATGAAGCCACTCCAACTGTGTTGGCATCACAGGTCCACTTTTTTTTTAATACAATAAAGCAGGAAAATGACAAGTTAGCTGCCTGGCACTGATTTGAACACCACGCTTTACTGCCAATAATGGTGGCATATTGATTCAGATTGTTGTGTGACATTAGCTACCAGAGCTCTATAAAATGCCTAAACATTGTATAAATGCTGTTACGTAACAAAACAAGGATCAGAACATAATATATATTCTTCTTTTGGTAACCAAAATGTGATAAAAACCCACTAATATTCAATGTACAACATGGGAAAGCATCATGTGTGATGTCATTTACTGTCATGCTAGTACGGTGCACATTAAAATTTGAAATTACAGTCAGTCTCTGGTTCTGCAGAAAAGATGTCAGCGCTTTCCTTTTTTCAGAAGAGAGTGAATGAAGGAAATATTCTGACAGATTAACAGAGAAAAGGCAGAGCAGCGGAAAGGAGAAGCCGAGTAGCAGCTGCTGCAGTTTGCAAACAGATAAACAGAAAACCAAGCAGGCTTCAGTGAGTCAGTTACACAGTGTCACACTATTCAAGAGCCACACCATAAGGTGGGACGGCTCTTTAATGTCTGTCTGAGTCACAAGAGGTAGCAAGTGGCTTGTGGGTTATAAACAGTGTCTGGATTCAGATGTGCATTCAACAGCAGACTGCTTTGGATGAATATGAGGAGCAAAAACACTTCCGTTATAATTCATAGCATTTACTTGTTACATTTACAATAGGGTGGCTGCAGCTTAAGGCAAGTGAGGTTTAATACTTTTTAAATTCCAATTCGAATGAATATATACACAGCAGATGTGTTGTCTCTCTGGTCATGTGTATTGTTCCATTATCCTGATGAATGTGCATCCATTTCTAAACAATGCTCTTTTTGTACACCAATTTTCTGCTGACAAGACAAAATTGCAATAGTACACTCAAAGTACACTAACAAAATTAAACAGTTAACAATTGCTAATATTAATATTAAAACACAGAATATGCACATGAGTTAGAGGTGGGAATTGGCAAAAATGTGACAATTCGATAGTATTGAAATATTTGGGTCATATTGTGATACAGCAAATATTGTGGTTTGATTGTGTAATACATTGTGATTAATGTCCACCATATTATTCAAAATGACTAGAAAAAAACTAAGCAAAATAAGATGGTTCAACTGACTTCAAGTGTTACATTTATTATATTTACACATTAACTGAAGTGTAAAATCTTTGTCCTTGAACACTTTACTTTCTTACCGTAGAGGACAGAATTATTCTCCTGAATAGGAGACCTCTCACATGAATGGTGAAGTCCCAGCACACAACTGAAAATTATTTAAATACAATACACAGGAAAACTTCCTTTATTACTTTTCACAGTAAAAGGTCAAACCATACATCAACTCAATTAAGTTTTCTAACCACATATAATTCCCACTGGCCCCTACTTCTCTTATAGTGTTAGAGCTTTTTAGAGCTCATCAAAAAAAGGTTTTTAAGCCACTTGTATAATAATAATAGTAATAATAATGGATTAGATTTACATAGCGTTTTTCTATTAATGCACGCTCACAACACGTACCAGTAAAAGTCAGATCACTTTAATCACATTAATAATCAGCCTCAAAAGTTATTCAAACAAATATCTGTCCATAGTCTAAATTAGTTTAATTTATCTGACAGCTAGCCATTAGCTACAGTTAGTGATTAGCTACTGTTCGCAATTACCATTAATATTAGCTATATTAGCAATTAGCTATTGCTAGTCATTAGCATTAGCGATTACCTACTGTTAGCCTCACAAGCTAGTAGGATGCATAAATCATCTCTATAATAGAAGATAAAATTCTATCAGTAAAAGTCATATCCTTGTCGAACTTTGCTGTTTTCACTGGTGACTTCATTTAAAGTTGAAGCACATAATGTGGTCCACCTGAAGATGATGGAGCAATGTTTTCCAGCACCGGCTAGAAGTCATTACGGTGTGAAAACACACCACTCTGTCTTAATACTTCTTGTTATCAAAACAAACATTATATCAGCCTTTAAGCACCAGTGTGTGGATGTAATACATACACTTGCATATACGATAAAGTGTACATTCCCAGAAAACCAATAAAGAAAACAAGAAAATGAAATAAATATTTATACAATTAAATATTGCAATACTTTGTGCTACTCTATCAATATAACCAAATATCACTGTACTGAACAGAATACATGTTTCACCCCACCATTAACATGAATTTTGTATTCACAGATGATATCATGCATTTTTGATGTTTGATAGTATTAAACAAATGTGTTTTTCCAATAGAAAGTATAAAGTTCCACACCCAGTTTTAATTAGCCTCCTTTTCAACATATTGTAATTAAATGTTTTGACAGGAACCAAGACTGGACTCTGAAAAACTACCCTTTCATGCAGATGTTTGCCTTGTAATAGGCATCTTCAGAGTGGCAGAGGGTTCAGTAATTAGATGCAAGTCTACAGCATTATTCTGCAGCTCATACCAGAGATGAGAAACACATCAGGTCATATCTGTTTATTTTTCTGATTTGGACCAAAAGCAGAGAGATCCTAAAGGAAAGTGTGCATTTTCATGTTCTGGAGTTTCTATCCCTTCAGATTCAGATTTTTCCTTCAGAAACTCCTGTTAAAAGTGTAGACATGCTGCAAATATTTATTCACCTTTTTTTGGGGGGGGGGTTTTCTCTTCAATAGGCACACTGCCTAATAGCTGAAATTAAATCAGTGTGTGATCTATAAACCTGGGAGGCAACAAAATAAAACTGTAAAACTCATTTCTATCCACAAGTCAAGCTGAATATCTGTGTTCTGATTTATAACCAACATCCTCCAAATCTACTGATATAACATAGAAGGATTGGATGCAGCCATACTTTCTCTTCTCTGCAGGTCTGCATCATCTCCTGAGATAACAAGTTTCTTGTCAGAAATCATTGCAAGTTTCTCAATGTATACAGTCTTTCCTCCAGCTTCACTACTTTATTTCTGAACCCATCATGTCTTCACTTTCGCTACTCGATCCCGTGCTCCCTCAACGTCCTCTAAGAGGACATTTTTATTCTGTCTGGATTACTTGTCCTAGTTGGCGCTGGGTGTGCTGGTGGGGAGAGAATTTATTTCCTCCAGTGGAGCCTTGATTTAAAGTACTCAGGTCAACTTGATTTCTGGGTCATTGTCTCCCCTGTCGTATTGAACCAGGGCAGCAGTAGACAGCAGGCTGCTTATCCACAAAAAGCAAGGTGTGACACTTAGCCACATTTTGGATGGATGTGACACCTCTGCTCTGTGTAAAATTCGGCATTTTACAAAAAAAAAATATGAAGTAATAAATTAACATGAGCTCATAAGCACTTGTGTTTGATTGTCCACAAAAGCTGTTTACTCAATGCTTAATAACAAATGCAGTAAATCTAAGCTTCGCTGCCAAAGCCGCTCCTGCAGGGCCCACTGACCAGCATGTTAGTGAGCCACATACTAATCACCCCTGGCCTACAGTTATGCACATTAAGTCCACATTATAATTCCTGTTAACCTAATTCAGGCTTGTTCTTCGTCCTGCCTGACACGGTCAGGTCAGCCCAGTATCAGTCCAACAGGCTCGCCTTTGTGCAGTCTTCAACCCAAGCATTTACACAAAACCAGACAAAACCAGAACTCAGTGTATGTCAATTATTGCATAATCATGAACATTTTGTAGAACATTTCCTGAATAAAAACAGCTGAATGAAATGCCACTACTATACTTTACTGTTTCCATATAATGTTCCACTGTTTGTGATTAATTAATTCATAAAGATCCAGAGATACTTTAATGGTAATTACAAATTTGTTTTAAATGTATTTTTTCTTAACTGTTTTATTACCATTTACTCTAATATTATGCTCTAGGTTTTGCATTGTTATGTGAAAATCTGGTATTTTTCTATATTTTAATTCAGTGATCATGTACATCTTCTTTGAAGTTGAAATTAATGTAGAAGGATATTATATCAAAAGCACAGAAAACTGAAGAAAATGCCAGTGTCTCCATCCACTGTCATTGATACAAGTCCATGGGTTTTACTGGTGAATATACATTGTAGAAGAGGATGATGGCATCTTCATGTTCACTATGGAGCCTCTGAACCTCTATCTGATGACCATGAAATTACACACTGTATTTTATACCAATTATTCACATAGATTGATAGGGTTAGTGGATCAACAAGATTTTAGATCAAGAGATGGTTTTGGTCACTAGTGGATAGTTGGGTGTTGGTTAAATCAATTTAATTATTAGCACCATGACATGGATGTTGTCTATATGTGTTCGGCCCGGCATTGAACTGACGATTCATACAGGGTGTACCCCACCTTCACCCATTGTAGCAGGATTAGGCCCCCGGTGACCCCCATGACCCTAGTGGGGATAAAATGGGTTCAGATGACGAGACAAGATGAAATGACATGGCTGTATATTGTGAAACTACTATTAGTCTATAAAGACAATGTTTAATCACAATTATTGACTTGTCAATTAAAGCTGTAGTGTTATATAATGTTTAGCTGTTTTTCAGAATATTGGAAGTTGATTCTTCTTTATTTACTCAGTTTTTTTCAAGTTATGTGCAGATTTAAACTAACCAGTGGTATTTTCAGTATGTGACTGATAGTTGTGATTATTTATCTCTACTGATTCATCAAATACGACATGGACAGGACTATCTTGCCTCAACATGGAAGCTTGGAAACGTGGCTTCACTTTTTCACTTTTCAATTTACCACGAATGTTGGTTTTCATTCACTTTAGAAGAGGAACAAATCCATAAAATGCTAAATACAATGTAAATTCAAGACTCAGTTTACTGACAGCATGAATGCAATTATTTTAAGCATTTTTAAAGAGAGATGTAGTGATTAAATCAGATTAATGTAAATATGTGGCTGTTATAAAGATTCTCAACTGGAATAACTGGTTTTGAGGGGGAGTAAAAGAGGAGAAAATGGGTAAAACGTTGCAAACTGGTTTTATGATCATTTTTATAATTACTAATTAACTTCCCCTTTGAGGTGCTTCGTTCATCAGTTATCTAGTTTCTTGGTAGTATCAATTGATCATTCATCTATCTGTTTGTTCTTGCTCCAAACTATCATTCTCATGAGAGCATTTAAAGATCCATTGTTGGGCAGCCTCAGATCATTATGTGCCAATTTACAGCTCTTTCAGGAGCTGAGAAAAATGTCGACATACACACCAAACAGCAGACAGTCACAGTGACCTTTAATACCCAACAGACATAGTCCAAGCCATGCTAGATGGAAAAATAATTGTGGAACTTACAAATGCAGTCTATACTTCTCCAACAGCATACCCCTTTAAACAACAAACACCAAAACACCTTTCAGCTTTCATCAGGTTGAATTATACCTCTGATGTTACAAAAGTTGACACCAGTCATTACTGAGACAGGCATCAAACTCCAACAACAAATTATATGATAGCTTAACCTCCCAGAGGCAAGGAAAAACACATTTATTTTTGTAAAACAAACAAAACAAAAATAGAAATACGAATCTCATTTTAAACTGAAGTTTATAAAAACAGCTTACTATCTTTACCTGTATGACCTCATTAAGATGTGGTAGAAATAAGTAAAAGGACAGATTGATACAAAAACACAACCATAGTGTCGTATATTAACACTAAACCAACACGTGAAAAGCACAGTTGAACAGCACGATAGGACACACTGTGAAAACACACAAATAAGTAAACATTCAAACTTATTGACTTAATAATCATTGGTATCAATCATTGGTAGCAGAAACAGAACCCAAAATAAAGCAGATAGAATGATTTACCCTGGTGCAGACAGTCACCACAGAGTCAGCGTCAGGTCAGAGGAACCAAAGCTCAGATTACCCAGCAGACAGATTTACATCACTCTTACTCTTTGGGTAGATTGCCTGTATTCACTGGACTGCAGGGAAATAATGATGTGCAATTATAATCATCATTGCATTAGTTTTTTTAGCACCGTTTGTGTTTTATCAGGCAATACTTTTATACATAATAGTTTACTGTATGTTTTCTTTTTCTTTTTTTTTTTATGTTCAAATGAATCGAATAAATCAAATCAAATCAAATCATCTTAAAACAAGAAAAACAATGTTAGAATCTGTTCTACACATTTGAACTTGTATCATATTTTATCTGAAAAGAAGAAACAAGACGGAATAAAATTGGACTCCTCACAAATCCTCATCATCAATCTTTGCATTTCTAGAGGCAATCTGTTCAAGTGCTCGGATACTTTGGATGTTTAATATCTTTCCCACAGAGAAAAGCAAATATCTGAATGTTTCCTTTCAGCACTGGCTTCATGAGGAAACAGGAACTGTTTATGCAAGATGCTTTGTCTGTTTGAAAGATTTTTAAGATTACCAACATGATTTGACTGCTTTAGTGTGAATTCATAGGGCGCAAAAAAGGAATGAAATTGAACAAATTTAGCTCACAAATAATCATATTTCTTTTCACTTATTTGCAAAGCATTTCTTTGGTCCATCTGAGGTAGTTGAAGTAACATAGAGTTAACATATGTTTGTCATGGTACCATTATGCATATTTACACATCGTTGCCAATTCAGTCAGCATAAAGTGTCATGCAGAGCAGCTGCAGGAATGTGCCTTGCCTCTTTTAAATTGTACAATCCTCAGTATCTTGCTTGTTTGTCTACATGTCTTCGGTATGTAGGTGATGATAAACCCCATCTATTACACCAGTTGATAGAGCATTAACCTCTAAACAACTTGTAATCAGCGGTCGTCAACAATGCATTCACCACCAACAATAGCAGATCATCACTTCTACTTAAATACACTCAATTCAAACCCTGAAGCAATGACATGATAAACAGGTGGACCCATACAATTATATAAGGATACATCTAATCCCATGTTTCCACTACATGGTATTGGATCCACTTGTGTCTACTCGAGTCGGCTCAGGGGGACCACGTACTATTCCATACAGATACTATTGTTCCTGGACGTCATCATGAGGCACCATCAAGCTCATGCTGATTTTTTCAACAGCCACCAAAGACAGAAATGTCTCAACCTCCACGACCGACCACAGAGTAGTTTTGCGGAGTATCATTATTGCGTTGGGGACTGAATTTAACTTATTGTTCTGTTTATTGCAACTCCAAATAAATGTTATTTTTTTAAATGACAAATCACATGTTGATAATGCAATGATGCACAGACAACTCCACCAATCACCGTCTACACTGTTTACGCATCACGTTATAGTATTACTTGGAACTACTTGGAACATCAGTGAAGTCGATACCAAAAATCTAGGACTGCTTGCTTTTTCGTAATGGAAATGCACCAAAGTGAGTAGAATCAGGTAGAGCCAATATTAGTGGAAATGCAGCATAAATGTCTTGGTAGTTTTTCTTACTTTGAAAATGGCCTCAAAGGAGTATGTCAACATTTCAAAAGCCTTCTCAAAAGTCTAACATAAAATGACTCCCATATGTTTGGATTCTTTCTAAAGTGACTGGGTTCTGACATGCTGCATGATTTCAACAAGTAATATTACAATTATTGTAGGTAATACTGTCTATTACTAATTCAAGTCTACTTTGTTTGGTTATCAAAGAAAGTGCACAGGTTACGTTTAGAAATGTTGGCAAACATGCTGTTATGATCCTAGGCTCTTGTGTCTTGTTTTTGTCTTATGTTTTGTCTGTTTTTCTCTTATTTCTGTCATTGTTGGCATCTTGGGCTTTTATTTTGTCATGTGGGTTCATGTTCACAGTTTGCCCCGTCTTCTGAATTTGCTCCTCGATGTGTCCCACCTGTCGTTTTGAGCATACATACTTGGTGTGTGTCACTGCTTGGTGTGAGTTTGTTATACTGCCCTGGTAAATAACTTATGAGTGTATCTCTTTGTTTTGTTTTCCTGGCTTTGACCCTGTTTGTCTCTTGGTTTTTTGGATTCTGGTTTTGTCTCTGGTTTTTGCACACCCCTGTTTCTTAACCTTTTGACTCTGCTTTTGTCTGCCCCTCACCTGTACTGCATTGGATCTCTGATTGCTGGTTTGGAGCATTTTTCTGCTCAATAATAAAGTGTCTTGTCTTATCCTTTGGACTTATTTTGACTGCATGTGTTTTGGACCTTTTTTCCTGACCTGTCCGTTTGTGTGCTGTGTCCCAGCTGTATGCACGGAGGGGAGGATCCCTAACACAGCGGACCACGTACTGGATGGAGCTGATCTATTAATAAATCTTTGTCAAACTGTTTATTCTGGTGTGAGTCGTGCATCTGGGTCCACTCAGTATTCAGTCATCACACGTACAACCCTAGACTGGCATAAAAAAAGACAGTTGTAACTTTCAGTTTGCTTCTTTTACATGATATCTATTTCTGCTAAATGTCAGGTTGTGAGGTTATGTTTATTTCATTTTCCATTTCTGAGATTAATCCTTAATCTAGGCGTTTAAATTGGAACCTGTGATTATACATATTTGCACAGAGTGGTATTGCAATTTCTATAGTGATTTGATTACTTGTGTAGCCTTGCTTCCATCCCATACTATCTTTATCAAACTGGCACTAAATACTCTCCACAGATGAAACGTTGTTACGTAACAATGTTACAGTCCGTTTTTAGTTCTTTTTTTTTTTTTTTTTTGAAGACGAGTCCAAATCTCCAAGAACCTGACCCCACCACCACCAAATTTCAGACTCTGCATGTCAAGTTTCTATTGGTCAGATAGTCCACTGGCCACCTTTAGCATATTGCATCACCTCAGACAACCTACTGTAGTCCACTGCATAATCCCTTCCCCTGCTTACCAACACTTGAACTAAACTAGTAAACACACAGGTGGAAAGACGGGTAAGTTGACATTATCCTGTTTGATCCTTTGTAAAACATCCAGACATTAACCCTACATCCAAAGTCTGCCTCTGTCATGACATCACATGGTCAGGACAGACTTTTTCTATATACATAAAGAACTGTGTGTGAACTGCAAATTTCTGCAAAGTCACAGGTTTCTTTGTATGTAACAAGTTTCAGTCTTCTCATGTAGAAGTCATCTATATTCCTGCCTTACAGCCCATTAGGCTAACTGAAAGCATATAATTCACCTCCTTTCACTAGCAGCCACTCACAGTAATGATTCATGCCCTGCCATCCAAAATATAGATTATTTATTCCTCTTACTCTTACTTTTTTGGGGGTAATAATTCCTTGTAGTCTCCACCTTTGTTATAGAGATATGGCTTCTAACTCCTGAAGGTACCTTTTTTTATATAAATGTACAGCTTTTATTTCACCTGCAGAGCACATTGCTTGCCGTTTCATCACCAGAACAGCATGTAGGTATGTGCGTGCAGCGAACAGAGGAGGTTTAAGCCTCACAAACACAGATCCACACCCTCCAGTCAGGTTTTCAATCATTCCCGAAATACACAATACCGATCCCTGCACTGCAGCTTAATTCTGAAATGGTTAAATGTGTTCAAAAGGCAAGGTTTCTGTGGAACCTAGGTTTGCGTATGTGTGTGTGTGTGTGTGTGTGTGTGTGTGTGTGTGTGTGTGTGGGGGGGGGGGGGGGGGGGGGGGGGCCAAAAGGTCTGTAAATCTGGCCTGCAGCTTCTCTTCACAACAGCATTAGTGCATGTTTAGGGCCTGCTGTCCTGGTCCAGGGTGGGGTTATTCATCTTTCTGCTCCACACCGCACCCTGACACGAGCGGCATTTGTTTATTTTTTCTGTCCAAGCTGTGTGTTTGTTTAGAAAAAGGGTTTGACCACAGCACACCCTGGCCTCTGGGCTCTGATTTCACCCCAGTGCACTGCTATCATCCAGATAACCAACAGACACTGGAATATCCTCTTTTTTTTTCCAACTGTATTTTTTAAATATTCCTCCTACTCTGTGTTCTCCTGCTCCCTGTCCAGGGCTCTGTCTCAGTGTTGAGTCATTTCACCGCCGTAATGACGGTTTGAATCCGTGGCTAAAGCCATGCCAGAGTAAACAAGGCTCAGACTCAGGCAGCCTGCAGTAAGTGTCGCTTCTAATCTACTACTAAACCAAAGACGAGTTTGCACTGTCCCAGTAACTGCAGGCCTGTGCCGAATCAGAGCTGTACACGTCGATTTCTCATTTCACTACACCGGAGGAAAAAAAAAAAAGAACGGAGGGGAAAAAAAACAAAGCTCTGTCTGTGATTGTTAGATTCAGTCACAGAAAGATAAAAAGAGGCAGATGATGTCAACAAGCTGTTCATCCTGCTGAACAGTTTTGTGCTTCTCGGTCAGTAAGTGCTGTTAAAGCAGCTTAGGTTCCGCTTAGGGTTTTGTGTGACACAAAGCAAAAGTTAAGAAACAACAATCATGTCTCATGTTTAAAAATGGAAGAAGTAGCATGTTTGTGTAAGAACAGGGTTTACTTTAGTCAACACAGGACTGCTTTTACCCAGGATTATGTGTAATCCTGGGGAATAAAATCCTGCAGATAAAAATGTGAAGGGACAAAATCCCATAAAAGATATGTCGGATAAAAAAAAATGCATTAATTATAAATGCACTAAATAGGGTAATATGTGAGACAACTTAAGTACACCACAGAGACTTGTGTGTAGTCAGATAATTAAGTATTTATCCATGCAAACCACAGATGTTTCAATAGAAATCAATACATGCAAACTAATACAGAGATCATACAAACATCCCTTAATATATTAAAGTACACAAGATAAAATCCCAAATCCTGAGTTGACAGCATCCCTGTTGCTAGGCTAGTAAATGGACTCTATATGGATAACGCTTTTTCACCTTCATAGTGCACAAAGCACTTTACATAGACTAAAAATCGTACATCAGTAGGCAGCGGCTGCTGCCAGACCTACTGAGAGCAATTTAGGGTTCAGTTTCTTGCCCACAGATACCTCGACATATGGACCATGAACCATCTTATTTTGCTTATTTATTTATAATGCTTTGAATAATATGGGGGATGTTAATTGTGATGTCGCGCAGAATGGAATCACAATACTTGATGTATCACAATATGTTAAGAATCAAAATAATATTGAACCGTGGCCCAAATATCACAATACTATAATCAAATCATCACATTTTTGCCAATTCCCATGCCTAATTCCTACAGGAAAAAGAGCATGTGCTATAGGCACAAGCAGAGTGCTAGAGTATGTCTCTGGACTGGAAATAATAATAATAATAATAATAATAATAATAATAATAATAATAATAATAATAATAATAATAATAATAATAATAATAATAATAATAATAATAATAATAATAATGTAATTTTCCATGAAATAACCTTATCACGGAAAATGAAATGGACATCTTTTTTTCATTCGGCCCAGAATGCTGCCCATGTGAAATTTAATGCCACTCTTAAAAAAACTGAAATGTAATACTTTTTTAAGACGTTTTAAGACACTATATTTAAGACTTTGTAAGGATATGCGGAGACCCTGTATATGCTCATAAACAAAAAGTTGTATAGAAATGGATCCAGTTGGTTTACCGTTTCTATAAAAGTAAAGCTGTAATTTTTGTAGTTCATTATGAGATTACAGGTCAAATTATACTCAACTCCATTAACTCCTTGGTGGAGATAAAAATGTTGAAATTACCCCTTTTAGTATTTAGTTTAGATTTAAGTCACAAGATGGTGAACTTGTTTTGAAGTGAGTATGTCTTCAGTTGACGCAACACAGTGCTGTCAAACTTCCAAGTTAGGTAAGTTAGCAACTACAAACTATGGACGAGGGATGTCATGAGAATAGATACTTGTGATACCATTTGATACTGTGAACAAAAATGTCAATACTCCTTTTTTTAAGAATCAATACTATTGATACGCTACTACACTTCCGGAATAGAGGGGTGCTGTTCACACTGACAGCACACATGCAACAGGTACAGCAACCAATGAAAAAGTGGCACCAGCTAAAGCTAAAGGTCCACCTCCTCTAATGGACAAAAAAGGACCAAAAGTCATACCTGGAGGTATTTCAGGTAAATGGCAATGACATGGTTATGGACACGCATCAGGCACTGTGTAAATGCTGCCACCATTGAATTCAAATGAAGAAGCAGAATACCACAAACTTAGCAAAGCACTTTAAGACAGGCAGCCAGATCTGTTTAAGGAACTCAAGGTGAGTTCAGTTATTCAGTATTAAACATTTGACATGGAAAACCATCAGGGGTCGATATTGCCGCTGGTCCAATGGCCCGATGCAGACTTTACAACCTGGCCCATTCAGACCACTACGAAAAGTTGACAACAAGAAACTCTACCAACCAAACCATGGTCCAGGTCCTGGTCCCAACCTGGACCTACAGCCAGTGGTGGAGCACTTCCTATTTCAACTGGCACAGCTTAATTAATGTAGAGTGGATGAGAAAAGGCATGGACCAATTGCATGCACATAGAACCATCCCATGTGATACCACTCAGCCATTCATGTGTGTGCATTCAAAGCAAGAAACTATGACTGACAGTGCAGACAGATGAAAGAATAAGGAGCAACAGCAATATTCATTCATATAAAAATAGTAAAAGTATTTAGATTTCTTGTTTAAGTTTAAGAATTGGTAGGATTTTTTATGTAAATTATCATTTCAGCATTATTTGATATTTCTTATCATCTTGTCATGATGCAAGTAACAGGAAATTCTAATTGAGTGTCATGTTCTGTACACATGTCATTTAATATTACAGAAATTCAAGTATAAACATTTCAAAATCCTTTTTGTTGTAAAGATGAAATGCTGATGAAAGTGGTTGATAAGAGTTCAAAGATAACCTCAATAAATATGATAGAAACACATGACCTCCTCTAGAGAAGGGAATGAGAGTTGGACTGAAACTCAGCAGGGGCAGTGAACCACAGAGAGCACTATCAGCAGCATCAGTACATATCAGCCCATAAACCAATATCTGAAGTTTCCTTCCATATCTATGCCACATCTTTGCTGCTTAGCCCCGCAACATCTTTGAAGTGATGCTGAATGTGGTGCTGATCAGTCAAAATGCAGGGAGGGGGACGCCAGCACCATGTCTAGACACTAATAGAGATGAAGGATTTGCTTGTTTTTAGGATTTCTGAAGGGGAACTTTAAAACAAACTTGTACTAACATCAATATTTAATAAGTGGTTCCAGCTATAAATGGTTAAAAGGGATCCTGCACTTAAGAAATCAGAGTGGAAAAAGCATCAGTTATTAGTAATTTATAAAAAAAAAAAAAAAAAAAAAACACTAAAGGTCTAAACATTAGTGGTTTACAGAATGTTTACTGTTTGTCTATGTTGAGAGGGTTCCCTTGCAAAGTCAGCCATAGTAAACAAAAGCCCATTCTAACTGATGGAGAAGTGTTTAAAGTTGTGGTAAAATGCTCTATAAAACACACAGCTATATTTACCTAACATCAGTAATACTATAACAGTAGAACTGTTTCAAAATGTCCTGTTGTAAATTTAGATTTACTGGACTGGGAAAGGGAGACTTTAAAAAAAAAAAAAGATAGAAAAGACACTGAAATCAATGAGAGAAAATTATCACCTGAACAAGTAAAAATATGATGTTGTGACTGGTAAACTGAGAGAACAATTCATTTACTGTTTTCAGACACGATGTGCAAAGAAGAGTTCAAGCATGCTGTGATTATGGGTTAGAAGTTTGAAAAGACATGATTTGTCTGCCCAAACAATGATGTCAAGTGATGGTGGCCTTTTGAAGTAGATACTTTTGTGCCTAAATCAAACCAAACCTTAACCTAGAGTTGGGTAATCAGGGTAAAAACAAAAGACAAATCATATGAGAATCTTCTGAGATACAATGGTGATCAACAAACTAGTCAGTCAGTTGCAAAAGAGCATTGTAACATGTAACTATAACTATAATAACTATAGATTTTTTTCTGGTTTCTGGAGGCTTATGCTTTGTCTGGTGTCTTTTTGTTGTTGTGTATGACTATACACTCTGTATTTTTGCATCATTGTGAAACTTGATTATACTGTAATATAGAAACTATCTGGATGAAAGAAACAACACTGTACATTTTCTAGAGCAGATGATTTTCATTAATTACCAAGTCTACAGCAGACTCATTGGTGATCAGGTCAGAGATTTATAATCAATGAAAAATATTTTCACACGACCATAACTCCAAAGCGTCTTTGTAAATCAGACATGTTGAACGTCAAAGGTCAGAAGCCTGATCTGAAGCTGAAAGTAATTCTTCTCAGCAGTAGTAAAACAACACATCACACAAACTCTACAGGTTAATGCAGACAAGAACTGAATTCAACAGGCCAGTAAAATGCTCTCTGTAAAATACTGTAATTATACTAAATAATGGAACTTTAAAGGTGTCATTCTGCTGAAAAACACGTTTCTAAGCTCCTTTTGGAATCTGATGGGTCACGCCGAGTTACCAACACATGCTGCGTTTGCTGCGTGGTGTGTCCCCTCCACTGGCTGTATTCACCAATCATAGAAAACAACACAGAGAAATGAGACACTCAGAAAAAGCCTGTCCACAATACGTCATGTGGATATTGGCGTCACCCACGTAGGGTTAAGACCATGTCCCATTGCAGCGAATCTGAAGTAGCATTAGCATTAGCATCTACAAGAGAAGACGGCGCTGCAGTAGCTGCTGCACAAACTTGAAAAAAAAAATGGCGGAGCAAACTGGTTCATATGCTCTCTATGGTTGGTTTTTTTCCCCTGCACATTTTCAAAACAAGCAACGGCACGAAACCTAGCTGGATGCTACTCTTGGATGGTAAACACACACAGACCAAGGGGGGAGGGGGGAGTGTTCCTTCATGCATTCATTCTTTGAGCCAATCTGAGACGCCTCATTACCACGCAATGGACATGTACACGGAAGTACAGGTAAACTCTGTTGTTCAGGTCATTTTTCTACCCTCCAAAAACTTCTTGAAACAAAGCAACCCAAACTTCTTTTTTTTTTTTAAATAGAACCAACACACAATGCATTCAATAACAATGGAGAACACGGCAATATTAATGAAATAACGACAGAATGACACTTTTAAAACAAAAGTTAGCAAAGTACAAAGTTTTGACAGCATTATTTATTTTTGTACTGATAAAATCAGTACAATTAAATTAAATAAATTAAGATCAATCAGGATCTGCCCAAAACTTATGCACTCACTGCTTCAACAACTAAACAATTAACAGCAAGGTAAATACTAATAACCTTTAAGGCTTCGAATCAAACATCAGTTCATCAATTTTCCAAACTATGTAGTATTAAAATATTTTGGCATTTAAAATCTAAATTAATTAGTGTAGATATTAGTAGGTAAGGTGAACATTCTCCAACCCGTATATTCATATTCACATACAAAGCTATCCAGAAAAACAAAACGCTACAATGCACAAACAGCACATGTTAACACACATTTCAGCTGCAGCCTTGGCACATCCAGGCACAAGGGAGCACAGTCGATCCTGGTCCAATGGGTGCAACGTGCACACAGCGACAGACCACGAAACACACCAAACATTAAAGGGCCCCATCTCAAACAGCAGAGGAGAATTGAGAAAAACAGCCTTCAAAAAGCATGCACACACACACACACACACACACACACACACACACACACTAAGGGACCATCTCAACACTTTCAATGTTGGCAGAATTCTGTCTTTGAAGTTCAACAGCTGTGTTCCTCGAATGTAAGAGGCATTTTGCTGATCAGGAGAGTAGAATCAAAGAATGACAGAGAAAGTAAGTAATAATAATAATAATAATAATAATAATAATCTTTATTTGTATTGCACCTTTCATACAAACACTGTAGCCCAAAGTGCTTCAATATATCACATGTAAAAATCTGTTTGGGGTTTTTGGAGAAAGGGAGGGGGGGGGGTTAAAAGGCAGAAAGCAATGTTTGATGATATCTTAAACACTAATATATTCACAGGACTTCAGGAAAATATATATGGGTTTCTATATGCCAAACTTAAACTGAAGCAGACTGTGCTGTGCTTCCCACAACAATGTGAGGAAAAAACCTTTACAATGCCCCACCGGGTGACACGTCTTCCTGAACACAGAGCGCACAACACAAACACTACGAGTTCACTTCCTGTTCACAGTGCGTCACTGACTCAAATTTTTTTCTCTCAACACACTATCTGCACAAGACTGGGCTTCTATGTACAAACGTGCACAGAGCTTTCCACAAACGGATCTAAAAGCACTGACTCATGAAGAACGCACTGCAACCATGAAGGTCATGACGACATGCATTTTACTTTTGCTTCAATGGACACAGCGATGTTCTTTATGGGATGTTAATATGATGAAATGTAGGTCTAGAAAACAGTCAGTCAGGAATGCATGTTTTAAAAATGGTAATACTGGGCTATACACTATTAGGATAAGAGTTTTATGATTGCACTTATGGGGAAATGACACATTAGCAACAAATATGAACATAAAGCACAGGGAATAGAGAAGAGAAAATATTCACTTGTGAAAGAATATTAAGACAAAAAATAAATCTGTTGTTAAGTATTTATATAAATTTAGATTCAAATCTTATTTACATATTTACAATGTATTTGTACCTGAACATGGTGTCTTCTAGGGCTACAACTATCAAATATTTTTGTAATTGAGTATTCTGTCAATTTTTTCATTGATTTATCAAGTAATTGGATAAATCTGATTTGATTTTTGTTTATTTTCTTAACTAGATCAATCAATAAATGGAGATTGCATCAAGGCTGAGATATTTTGAGGTATGTGTGCGTGCAGGCACATAGCCCTGGACGTATGAAAGGGGATGTTGACTAATAATTACACTACCTCAGTGAGATCTTGGTATATTTGCTAAAATAATTACATAACAACATGTGAGGCTACATTTTAACAAACACTAGTATTTACCAGTTAGCAATATCTTGATTGCCCAGCCACGCTATCCCCATTCATTTCATGTATGGGTCTGAGAATACTTCATAGGCAGAGGAGGCGGGGCTAAAAGGTTGTCTTTCAAATCCCTCTGTATGCAATAGGTACTACAAACCAATCAGCGTAATCATTAGGATAATGTAGTTAGAGCGCTGGACAGTTCACAGAAGAGAGTGAGCTTTGTTTAGTTACGAATGACTAAACAAAATGGTGGATTATGGAGCTTAATGACCATTGTCGCTTCTGTAAAAAGAATTTAAAGATTGCTGGCGTTTTCTCACATTCTTCACTCCTCTTTGATAAAGGAAATCACCACAGTCGACAGCCATCAATTATCTTTGTTTTTCTTCTATGGTTGTTTCCGTCTTTTTCTCTCCAAATCGTTGCAGCTCTGTCGTCACTTTCTTACGCCCGCCCTCTGATACTTCACCGTAATTCGTCGGCTAATTTCAGGGAAATCTCAGCAAAAGTTACATTGAGGATAACTAGACGGTCCGCAGTAGAAAATTAGATTTGCTGCTGCTAGGGGCGTCGAGCGTGGCTAGGCTAATATATTGCCGTTGATGTGTGGATGCTTTCAGTTCAGGTGTTGCAGGGTTGATGAAGTACAGCAGTGATACGCTAATGCTAATGCTAATGCTGCAATGCTATTGTGCTGTTCACACACTGCACTGTGTTGTCTGGCTTACACAGCGTAAAATGATCACAAACATTTGACATTTTTAGTTTTTTTATGTATACTGCTACTTCCTGCCATTGACACTGACAGTTGAGCACATAGACATGGTTGAGTGTACCATAACACCTAACATCTTTAACGTGTATAGATATACAATATATCAGCTGAAACAGTCTGTGAAACAATGATAGCAGAGGTGCCAGAGTGATATAATAGCATTGAGATGAATTTAAACATTAATTAAACAAATCTTTGAAGCAATTAATCTGCCTCGAACATTTTTTGTACTCGAATTATTCAAATTTATCAAAGAATCGCTTCACCTCTAGTGTTATGAGATGGGGGTTTTTGAGTCTTGTGGCTCTAGGAAGGAATGACCTCTAGTATTTCTCCGTCTTACATTGGATGGTTCAAAGGGATTTCATGAACTATTTATACGTTATTTTGTTGTTTGAAGAACTGCACAGGCTCAAGTCTTTATCTGGAATGAAACCTTCAAAAATTACCTGGTCCAGGAACTATACTATCAGTTTCATGGATGCACAACTCATCTGGGATTTCTTTTCTTTTTATCTCATCTTTAAAATTCACAGCATGAGGATATAATGAAAATCTTCCCCTGGAGATAACAATTGTACTGCTACAAAAGTAGTGTAAGCACTTCAATCTACCTTACTAGCAGCCCCTAACTCTTCTCTCTGAACACCGAAGTTATAAACTGCAGTAATACTAGCACAAATATTGACACTAATTATGCATCTGATAATACAATTTTGTCATTATGACCGAGCTATATAAAGAAAGCGTAGATTGTATGTGTGGGGGAGCAGCAGTAAAGGTTAATGTGTTTTTTGTTCTTGTTCTGTTGACTTCAACTAATGTTATATTCTTGCAGATTTGACGTTGAATTTTCAGCAACATATCCATAGAAATCACCAGAATAACTGTCACTGGCTCACAGGCAATATGCTTAACTGTATGAAAGTGACTGGGATCCTATTTTTAATACTTTAGAACTTTTAAAGCAAAGTGCATATGAATTGTCTTTGTTGACAGATAGAATAATCAAGTTAATAAAAACTAATGTTGTCATTTCTAGTTTAGTCTCTACCACCATGATTTCCACACACCCTGAAATATATTTTTGTGCCTAAATCAAACTGTAATTTAAAGCTCAGGAAGATGGATAAATATACACTATAAACATTTCGAATTGAATCACAATCCATTAGTTTTCTCACACCTTAGAAGATGTAGTGAACTGCGACATTAGCGCGCGGTCATCTACGGTGTGTGTTATTTCCGTCTTTTTTAATATATGCAGCGTGTGAAGCGTGGCTCTCCTGCACGGTTTAAACGGGACAGTATCTGGACATCATACTCGGCCATTTCCCCATGTGATGGACGTCTGGGGGTGCAAACCCAGTACACACACACACACCCTTACCTGCTATAGAACTGCACCAAACAGACACTTCTGCCTCGCCTGCTTAAATGCTCGCACACTTCAACAGGACACATGACCACGGACCAAACCATTCATACACTAAACAATTTGTGTCATTATTTGTAGGATGTGGTATGATTTCATCTTGGGTTGTGTGATATGTAAATGTGATAGAATGTGTGTTTATGAATTATGTATGTTTGGTATGACTGTGGGTGGGGCTTACATGTATATAGAGGGTGCATTTTTCCCAGTTTGGGTGTGTGTTGTAGGAGTTGGAGATTGTGCTAAATTGTAGTTGGAGCTGAATTTTGGAGAGTTAGAGTGTGTGAATTTGAAGCAAGTGTGTGGCTGAAATCTGTGTGCTGAATGGTGATTAAGATTTATTAATAATTAATTTTATTTGCGATCTCTTGTTAATGGAATTATTTTTTTCCCGTATTTTTTTTATTTTTCTCTGTACATATTTGCACTCCTCGTCACTGCTGGTTTTGGACTTTGTGTGTAAAAATAAATCACAACACTGAAGTCTCGTCGTCCGAGCCATCAATACCATCCTGAGAAACGAAAACCCTTGACAGTGACTTACAAATTCTGAACTTACAAAGTCTCTTAGATGAGCAAACATTTTCAAAAGAGCTAAACTAATCCAGTTGAACCAAGAACTATACCAAGAAGTTCAAACAAATTAAAATTACTGGTAGGTGTCTCTGATTTCTGGAGAATTAGGTTTTGAGCCGTTGTATACGATGAGAAATTCTGCATCATTTTCGACTGACTTTACTAAAATATTGACAACATCTAGATGGCGTAAACATCAGTTAACACATATTTGTGTCATATCCCTAGCTGCAGTGTTTCCATTAATTATCTACGCCTGGCATACTAAGTTGTCTCAGAATTTTGTAATGAATCAGTAACATTTTTTAGACTCCATCAAACTCTGCAAGTCAATGACGACTAATCTTCAACACTTTAAAGACACTGACGTACTCCTATAAAGAGGCTGAAATAAACAATGTCTGTAAAATAGTGTAATTATAGTGATAAAAGCTCTTTCAAAATGAATACAAACCGAGCTGGAAACTTTTCCCTTCCTTTGAAAAAAACAAAACTCCCACATTAACAATGAATGCAATCTAAGAAAATTAGATTGTCCATCCCTGCATTAACCATAATATTGTTACAACATACTGTATGTAAAATACGTATGCAGTATTTATCTTTTTACCATATGTGTTGTATTGCATGTCTTTATGAGTGTGTTATTTTGGAACTGGCAATTAACATATTTCTGTAATTAAAGTATGAAAACATTGTGCCAGAAAAGAAAAAAAGAATGAACAACTGAGGTGGTTTGTAAAAGAGTGAAATGGTCCTATAGTCATGAGGACGTAATGATAAAATAGCTGGAACTGGGGTGGTTTCTATTATTATACTTGTTATAAATTGTGTGAATTTTCATCTGTTCAGCAATCACAGTAGAGTAACCCTGGCCCACTAAGCAGTCCCATAAATTTACGAAACATTTTAATCCGAACACAAAACCCCAGCAGAGTTCCATTTCTGCAATGAAAATCTACCACTTGGACAGACGCCATTTGCAAATGAGGAGTATGAAAAATGAACAAATCTAAAAGGTAACAGATACCAAGCGGGCTGGTAGCGGTTCTGTGTTGTTGTCTGTCTCCACAAAATAATGGCGTCAGTGCTTCTGTTTTCTCAGCAAGTGACCACATGAGGGAATTGGATAACCCTGTGTCCTAACAGCAGGGGACCAATCACAGCAGCCACTGATCATTTAAGTTTCTGAGCAGGCTGAAACCCCAGCTTAGGGCAAAAACCTGAGTGAAATGGTAATTAACATGCTTAAAATGGTCTGAATTTAGCCTCAAACTACTGCTGCAGTTTTTTTTGTCCTTTTTTCAGAACTACAAATAAAAGAGTAAACACATCCCTCTATGTCTCAATTATTTTTTTTCCTGGTTGATGCTGTGGCATTTTACCCATAAATGCCCAGTGGTACTTTCTGTGGCAGTGCCCAAATGAATGTTTCTCCATATTCAACATTTTTAAGTGATTTATCATCATTTAATGTAATAATATCTTCTTGCTTTTTTCTTAATTGAACATCAGGTATTTGCTTAGATTTACTTCATTGCTTGATCATGTAGATCGGGGTCTGTAACCCTGGTCTGAGGGAGCCACTATCCTGCAGGTTTAAGATGTTTTAGATCCACCTGAATCAAATGATCAGTCCATCATCAAGCTCTGCAGAAGACTGATAATGACTGTCAGGTGTGCTGAAAAACATCTAAAATATGCAGGATAGCTACTCTGTAGGACCAGATGTAGATGTTCGTAAAAGCTCAGAGTAAAGTTGAGAATTGTTAAATTAAAAGTGGCAAAAACTGAAGAAAAACTGACTATTACAGCAAAGATATCATCACCCGAACATAAAAAACACTGTTTCCATCCACTGTCATTCATCTAACTCCATGGGTTTTATTGGTGAATCAACACTGTAGTAGATGATGTTTCCACATTCACTACGGAGACTCTAAATGTCCAAATGCGTCATATGTTATGACTATGAAAAGATGACAAACTGTATTAGCACCAATTATTTACATGCGTTTGATAGGACGAGTAAAATAAAAGATTTTAACTAGCGCAGACCTCCGCCAAGGTAGACCCCCCCACCCCCCCGGGTCACCACCAAAATCCAATTGTTTCCAGATCTCCCCATTACCAACCTACCCTGAAAATGTCATCAAAATCCATCTATAAGTTTTTGAGTTATTTTACTAACTATCAGACAGACAGACAAAGAAACTCTGGCAAAAACATAACCTCCTTGGCGGAGGTAAATTAACATTATTGTATTTTGATGGTAGGTGTTTTGGTCTTTATGGGTTAATGATGATAAATGCAACCAAAATTAGTTTTATTATTTTAGTAATTCTATCTATCAAGCCAAACCTTTTTAATATAAACTGGGAAAGAAAAATGTAACTCAGACATGCGGATGTTTAAAAAAAAAAAAAAAAACAGCTTACAGAAATAACCAGGAAATGGGTCAGTGGAGTTTGAGGGCCTCTTAAGTGGCCTTGATAGCTGCCCCTGGATTTTCCCATCTCAGTATTAAGATGGAAGATTAGAGGACAGCACCAGTTTGCTCGCTGTAATCAGAATGCTGATCTAGCGTAATCGCTTTTTCAATAGTAAGCAAGTGCACTGGTTGGAATCATGGCTCAGAGAAGATGTCTTAACCAGCAGGAGGCCAGAGAACAGATTTCTTATTCAAGCAGAGGGTATGTCCACAAAGGCTGGTGAAAAGGAAGTTGTAATAAAAGCAAAAACGGACATTAAACCATATATTTAGGGGTAGTGTGTTGGGCTGGGTTGCCTCACTTTGATGTCAGCTCCTGGCAACACTCAGTCGTATTTAGGGATGAAGTGAAGCCTCTGTTTCAGTGTGCCTTCAGGGCTGCTTCTTTTTCAATATTTTATGAGCAACAGCCAAATCACCGTGTCGGAATAATTAAACATCAGTTAGGGTACAAAACTACAGAGAATATATTATGAAGGCGGCTCATCAGTGTTGGGGGAAGTGCAGGAGGGGATCACAGACAGCTCCCCGAGACAATCTGGAGCAATCGACTTCTGCCATTACACCGTATACAGTAGTGATGCGCGGTTAGGGGGTTTTACAGAAACCCGCCCCGCCCAAACCCAAGACGTGGCTCGGCCCGCCCCGCCCAACCCGCATGATGTCACGTATCGATAAACCCAACCCGCCCGCTATCAAGTATTGATAAACCCAACCCGCCCGCTATCAACCCGCGAGCTTAAATTTGTCTCTAAACTCACATAGTACATTCGCAGCATCTTTACCTTGTGCTTCTAATGTTAAAAGCATCATTTTTGCCTCCTTTCTAACGTCTCAGTATGCACTCCAGCACATAAAATAGACTCCACCCACATCATCACTCTATAAAGCGAACACATACAACGTTTCCGTACAACCTTCGCATCGCCTGTTTTAATCTTCTCCCTGATCAAGTCCGACATTTTCACTCTTATCTCTGAGTGTTCAGGGAGATTTTGGCGCTAATAACAAATAACAAAAAGTTGGGATAAAACAGCATTCAAAACAGGAACTGACGGGCTTGCACATGCGCGAGCCGAGCACGTACGCACACACACACACACACACACACACACACACACACACACACACACACACACTTCAGCGGGTATTGATCATCCCTGACCCGCCCCACTCGCATCCGCAATATGTATTAATACTGCGACCCACCCCGCCCGACTCGCGGGTCATAGGAGAATTAAGTGTACGAGTAATTGGAAGGAGAGGAGAGACGAGGATGCTACTGTAGGTTAGCGGGGCTCCTTTCCGTTTCATAACACGGCTGTGGAGACTGCTCCATGCACGCACACACACCTCTCTATCCTCCCTCATCGGTCTTAACATGGTCTGTAAAGATATGAAGGCAACCCTTTCCTGTAGATGGCAATGCAAAGGATGTGAAAATAACGTGGCTGTTACCCATTCATTCTGACTGGAGCGTGCCGCCTCTCATGGAATGAAACTGCCGATGTCAATTGAGTTGTCTTTCATCATCATATTTTTTATATGTCGTTGATTATTCTTACTGAGGTTATTTTAAGTTGAAATATTGTATACCTTCAGTCTATCCATATTGTGCCATTTTTGGGAATGTCGTATGGAAAAATGCGGGTATTGATCGTCCCTGACCCGCCCCGCCCGCATCCGCAATATATATTAAATATAACCCGCCCAGCCCGCAATATGTATTAAAAACTGCGACCCAACCCGCCCGCCCCGCGGGTCACCCGCGGATATCCGCGGGCCAGCGGGTAGCCCGCGCATCACTAGTATACAGCCCAATAATTTACTGTCTGACGTAGCAGTGGAGCTGCTGGTTGTAATGTGAGGAGTGTGGTGCAAATGTCCTAAGTAGTTTGTACGTTAGTTTGTAGGGGAAAAATACACAGGGGTTTTGTTCGTTTACCCTTTAAATTTATTTAGAGGGTAGAAATAAAGTGGTTAATTTTGTGTGATTGCACCAATGTATAATTGATTTAGATGAGGATGAAGAAATCAGAGTATTTTCTGAGTGTCGAATGAGGAAAAAGGTGTTTGAGGCTTTATGTTTTACTGTTACATCTCACTGTTGTATTTCATTCAGTTCAGACCTTGACTTCACAGATGTCATACACAGCAGCAGTCAATTTATGAAAATTCAGTCTTTTCCTTTTGTCTATTCTGTGCACTCCCCAAATAGCACATTGGTTGATATGCGTTCCAGCACAACATTCCATTTTAGAGTTGAAGACTATAGACCACTTCTGTCTCAGATATAGCCCGCAGCTCATAAAATTCATAAAAACTCTCAGAATTCAAACTGAAGTGACCGACAAACCATCCGCAGTGAGCACTTCACTTGTGAAGATCACATGCTGTCACATCAAAACAAAACAATACAGTGTATGTGGGCCAGACTAAAGCCCTATGCTTCAAGACAGAAGGTGCATGGTTGAAGCAGTGCCTTTAGGAAATCATACATTAGAATGTTTGTGACGCAGACCTGCAAGTCATTTCCTGGAGCCTCTTTCTATCCACCATACACTCAAATGCTCTCTTGTATTTGTACATATACAGCTTGAATCCTATTTTTCAAGATCAAGCCAAGGGTCAAATCTGTTATATTTGTAAGAAGCAGAAAATGGTAATGCTGTATCGAAGGAATTCAAAGTATGTACTGTGTTCATCACTCATTTGGCCATTAGCATTTCTAGTTTCTGATCGCTTTAAATATACTACGGTAAAGCAGTACAATAACACATTAACTTTTTATTTAACATTAACATACAGCTGCAGAGAAGGTTCTGAAGTGCTACTTTCTATGCAAACACTCATTTAATCAAGTTAACCTCCCTTTACTACAAGGTACAAAGCTAATGTTGGCTAGCAGATCCAGTCCATGCATCAGTTAACCATGTTTTTAGATACAGCAGACGTTGCACTTAGTGATTCTTTTATTTAGGCTTTAATGAATGCAGTTTTTCGACCCAAAGGTTAAGACAAATGGCACAGCTTTTGCAGATGTGCTCACTCAGTACTACAGTGTAAAGTCATCTATGACCACATGCACGGTAATTAGAGGGAATGACATTTAGCTCATCACAGATTTTATTAGTCCACAAAGCTTGTTCATCAGTCTGAAGTTGAGCCTCCAGTGACATCTGACTCACAAGATGTTGTCTGCTGGAATAACCTAGCCACCAATCCACAGTTTAATAAATATTCTCCTCCCTTTCCACTATCTGTGTGTTACGTTTTCAAAGCCCACCTCATGATATAAAACAAAAATAATCTTCAAGGTGTTCACTGTATTTAATCTTAAGTGATAAAACCAACCATCCTCCAGAGCCAGGGTCTGATCAGGGTCTCCGTCTGCTAAAAAGACATTTTTCATTTTCCACCGTTGCTGAGTTTTTGCTGCTTGTGAACTCTGCTAGGTGTCTGTTCATTGGCTTATCAAAAGCCTGGTCTTGACCATTTCTAAATGTCAAGTGTCATGACATTTTTGTTTTGATTTGGCACTATATAAATAAAACGTATAGTTGATTGATTACCTACATACTAAAAATGGCAAGTTTGGGTGAAGATTTTAGATTATGCATTAACATGATCCTCCCTGGTTCCTTGTGGTGTTCTGTTTTGTAGAGACTAAGGGTGCTTTCACACCTACACCATTTGGTTCGCTTTAAGTGGACTAGAGTTCGGAACACCTGCAGGTCCGGTTCGTTTGGGCTGGTGTGAAAGTGGATCAGTTTATTTTGGTCCGCACTAAAGGACTGTACCGAGACCTCCTTTTCGAGGTGATCTCGGTCCGGTTCCAAGCGGACTCTGGAGCATTTCGCTGCTGGTGAGAACGCTGACCGGCCTCGATTCGGCCCACTTCTTTTTGACCTACGGAAGCGTAGTGTATTGTGGGAAGCGCAAACTTTATTTTTTTTGCAGGAATTTGTTGTTTTGTTTTATATTGAAACAAAAACAAGCAGAAAACCACAGTTCATTGTTCAGAAAAAAACAAATGTGCCTGATGTTTTCTTCCGGGATTTTCGTCTTTCGTCTACATCACCCAAAGCGCAGTATTTTCCCAACAGCGCCTCTACATGGGTGAGGAGAGATATAACACCCACAGTGGTTGGTCCGTTTGCAAAAAACACTGGTGTGAATGTGAACCAAACCAGTTGAGAACTGCAACATTGTAACAACTTTTGGGCCCAAACGAACCAGTCTACCGAACTAACAGGTGTGAAAACAGCCTTACACACTTTATCATTAAGGCTGACCACCCACATGCAAATTTTCCACTAAACAAGTACCACCTTCTATAGTTTATGTAAAAGGAACAGTTGCTGCATCCTTGGCTCAGTACCATCCAAGATGATTGTGATTGGTTTCAAGAAACAGAAACAATTCAAAGGGGTTTTTCTCTGTATTCCAGACTGATAATGGGTTCAGCCAGAACTTTCTCCTGAGCTGACACAGAATTAAAGCACACTGTGGAGAGAATGTCTGGCTATTCAAGACCATGGAAGTGTACAACTAGAATGCAAGCTCCATCTCTGATGTAGAATAGGTTTGTACATGAGGTCAGATTGTTGCATCTCTAACAACCCATTTCTAACATGAGCTGACAGCCAGCACAGACACGGAGAGGAACAGCAGGAGAGAGCTTCACAACGTCTCCACAAATCAAACATTTAAAAAGCCAACAGATCCAGGCATGGATACTTCCTACCTTACCTAAGTGTACATCTGGCACACATCAAGTCCAACACAGCAATTGAGCTTCTCATTCTTTTTCCACGTGTGTGAACACAGAGAGTGAATGAGAGCAGAAGGACACACAGGTCTGAACAGCTCAGATTTTCTGTCTTTATGGCACTGAAAATGCTATTGATTATTTTATTCATTCTAGCACTATATTTCTTTCTTGTACTTACTTGACTAATCATTTACAAACCTGCACAATATGGAGAAAATCTACAATGTGTCCTATTTAGTACTGCAGGGATAATCGGAGGTGTGAATCTTGACTGTCTTCATGATTTGCCTCAACAGTCATTATATGGAAATGAGGAATCAGTGGTTCTTAATGCATCTCAATGGACACATTCTCAGTTATCTAGACTTCCGTAAATGTCTTACAGCTCAGTTAATACAGGCAATGTGACTCATTTTTATGAAGAAATTACTTTAAAAATAATACCACACAAGTGACCTACTTACTTTACACATTACAAACTCACATCACTATTTTTGGGGTCAGGATCTACCTTACCATTATAAAACGTTTGCACAGGACCCAAAACCAAAAAATAGAAGAAATCTACTATGACATCACTACCACTTCAGACTAATGCTTGCTTATTAGTCACAGAACTAAGTATTTAGTAATTCTTCAAGCTATTTCTTCAATATTGTTCAACTAAATAACAACAAAACAACAATCACAACATCTAACCATCAGTGCTGTTTAAGTAAAAATGAACTGACCTCATATTTCAGTTATGAAGTCTACATTGCAGTGTATCATTTAACTTTGCACAACTCTAGTAACAATAAACTCAAGGCAGATAGACCAGTCAATGCTCCAGTCAACACCAATTAATATAAGTGGATAAACAAAGTTAACAGATGGGTCAGGCCCCCATTAGCCCCATTATTTTTTTTCTTCAATGACAGAGCAAATGATGCAAAATGAAGCAGCAACGTTAGGAGAGTAAATTTTGGAACATATCACAATTTGGCCAAAAGTATTTGTGAATTAACTTTTGTTTCACACACACTGAACATGCCATTCGTCACATTGAATACTTGCCTAACTACTACAGTGATTTTTGTCAATTAAAATTATTTATTGTTCCACACAACTCACTTGTAGTAACCCATTATAGTCAAACACACAATATTTTTTCTCAACTCCAATCACCATTTTCCATAGGCTGGTGTGTCTGTAATATCCATCTGCCAACATCAACCCAATTTACAATTACTTGTAGTTCTATCCTCTTCAAACTATTAGATTAACAAATATAAATCAAATACAGTCCAGCAAGTGCAAAACAAATAAAATACTATTGCAGTTATTTGGATTTAGAGTTAGAATGGAGGGATTATCTAGGTTCTACAGAGGGGTGGACTGACCATCGGGAGTACTGGGACTAACCAGGCTGTTAGGTTAGTGAGCGAGTGTTCAGCCAGTAAGAAAAAAAACTGCTGTTAGGGTGACCTATTGGTGTAGTTGGGCCAGTAGACGGGGATTTAGAAATAGATTTAGATATAGAAAAATAATTTCGAATGCTGCATTACTTGTTTTGTGTTTCATTTTGAAAGAATGCCACATTGACTTGCATTGTACAGTGGCCTCCAACCTGAATATGGGGACATGTTTTTTGGGTGGGGGTTTTATATATATAAAAACCTGGCAAAAATTCATCTGACTATTGTTGTAAAATCCATTTGTTATTGTAGCTGAAATCAGCTGTTTTACCTGAATCCGCCTGGACAGTTAAATGAAATATAGTGTTCACTGCGGTTATTGCGATTTCAAAATTAAATGCCTTAATTGTTTCATGCAGAAGATGAGATGAATTACTCAGGGAATATCGACATGTGTGATTTGGAATGTTCTTGTTTATTCAGTAAACAATTGGTTACCTTTTACCCTTTCTGTCATCAAAGGGGTGTTTGGAGATGCAGCAAGGGTGGGGGGGTCGTGGAAAGGCATTACATTTTCGAATATTATTCGAATAGTTTCTTGCAAACTTTGAATAGCTTTGTGAACCAAAGGTCACATCCTAGTATGGGTTGAGTCCCGTGATTCTACACACAGCATTAAATTAAAGGTGAATGAACATATCGCATGAGCACAAACAGTCAAAATAGACAAAAAAAAACCTGCACTTTTATTTTCTACATTAAAATACCAAATTTACCATCATGGGCTAAATTACGGCATTTATTGTAGTAAATGACAACAACAGTAAATTTTCGGGTTTATAGTCCAAGCCTATGTGGTTTTGATTTAAAATCAAACATTCAGTCTATGCTTCTCTGTCTTAAGCTGATCCTAGTCTATGGGTTACTATATCATTTTACCATGTAATTATTATTACATTACATAGACCTTTAATAGTATTCACACAATGTATATTAGCCTTTGTGCCTTTGGAATAACATATGCTACACTAGTTATATAAGTAACAGACCAGATAAGTGTAGTTTTGAATGGGCCAGTCTGGTCCAAATTCCCTGGCTGCTTTTTTGCCCAAGTCCACCCCTGCTTAATACCTGGTAAGCCTACTGTATTTCAGCTCAAAATGCATGGGATGACTTTTTTTAGCCCTGGTTCTACAGTTGTTCTTACACTTGGATAATGTAATTAGTAGGCCTTACCACCTGTAGAACTAGGTATGTTGACTTGTAAGGACATATTTGGACATTTTCAACACTTGCTTATACAACAGTTTCTGTGATGATGTGCATTAGGAATCGGTGTGTAAGTAGGAGAAACCAAGACTGCATTCTGAAAACCTAGATGTGTTTCCTCGTGGCTGATCAATGGAGTGACTGACAAAGATCATCTATGTACACCCCGTGGATACACTGTAGTCTACCGAAGATACGGAATTAATGGCGCACGGACACAAGACAACACTTTGGGATGTGCATATATTTTTCATCTCAGAAGTTAATCGTCAAAACTGTACTCCTCCCTTTGTTGACTTCAGTTGGAGGAAAACTAAACATTTACAGCTCAACCTCACTTCTTCCGACTCGTATAAAGTAAAAACTCCACACACCTTTAAGCATCCAAAGCGTTTCAAAGTGCGTCCAAATGTCCCATTAGCGGCTTCAAAGTGTCTCAGTATAAGGCTGTTGGAGAAAAACCATGTGTAACATGAAGGCAACGGAACGGTACATCCCCGGGAGGATATTCAACTCTAAATTAAAGGCGACAAGCAACGGAAATGATGGTTTTCTTCGGTTCAGGTTCGGGGTATGAAGACGTTTGTTGACCCTCGGAGGCGGTAAAGTCAGCTAGCTACAACTGATCCAAGAAGAACAGGAGTCGGAACATGTCTAATGTCTGACTGCCGCTTTTCCTCCACTAACAAGAAGAAGAAAAAAAAAAAACCTTTTCCCTCCGTTTAGTTCCAAACAGTCCACCGTTTCCCCCCCCCAAAAAAACTGCAACATGTGAACATTATTGACACTCACCTCACTTCTGGTGGACACTGAGGAAGAGGACAGAGGAGCACGAGCAGATATCCCCGAGGTTTCAACTTGTCCCGTTAGTGCAGCCACGGAGCTGTAGGAGGCTCAGAGTGTGTGTGTGAGAGAGACACAGAGAGAGAGAGAGAGTGTGTGTGTGTGTGTGTGTGTGTTTGTGCGCGCGTGCGTGCGTGTGTATGGGAGTGTGTGTCCGCAGAGTCTCTCTCTCTCTCTCTCTCCCAATACAGTCACTCCTCGAAGGCGGAGCTGGGGCAGGAGGAGGAGACTGAAGCGCGGTGTGGGCTCAGCGCGTGGCAGGGCCGGAAAGAAGGGGGGCCCGCAATGGGTCTGCAGGGGCCCCAACATCAAGGTTATTATGGTTAATGAAAACTAGAACTGAAAAACCATGTTTGTTAGCTGAAATAAAAGAAAAGAAAAGAAAAACACTAACAAATAGGACTGATCTCAAATGACGCCAAATGTGTTAATATTAATCAGCTCCAAGTTATAGAATAGAATAGAATAGAATAGAATAGAATAGAATAGAATAGAATAGAATAGAATAGCCAAGCTCAACACCGAGTTGCTCAACATTTGCCAAAGGCCATCCACCAAGGACCCTGTCGACCTCCTCCTTAAATTCAAACTTCACAGGTTCCGAGCCGCTTTTATTGTTGTGAGCTTTGGCTTTGTTATATTCTTGCTTCAACAACTTCCACTTGTTACATATTGGGGTCGCGTCTCTGTCGGGGAAACCACCTTCAGATAACTTCTTTGCAACAGCTTTAAAAAGATCTATATGTTTATGTTTCCTCCCATCCACTCTTTCCATTATATTACATTTTTCCAATGCTCCAATCAAATACTTTATTTCGCCATGACTATGGAAAACATTCCTACACTAATGAATATGTGCATCATCAACAATGTACGTCATCGCGACAAGACCAGGAGCATGTGCAAAACGACAGGAATAATATTAAAGCGGAACTGTTTACATGGGACAGGAATTATCTTATTCGGAAGTAACCTTGGAATAAGCCGGTGACTTTATTAGCATTAAGTTTAATTCAGAATTAACATTTTCAACTGGCATCTTAAAGCAGAATTAACTTTTACCCAGAATTAAACAGGAATAAAAACTCCAATGTAAACAGGCTGTCTATAGAAATGAAGACTTGTCATCACAGCAGTTATTATGGCTTTTCACCCCATCCCGCAGCCATTCCGGTGGTCACCACTTTACCATAGACCAACACTCTCTCACTCCTGGCGTGTCAAAACCGACGCACTCCGGCGTGCTGACCAAGCGTCAGTTTCTGACGCGCAAGGTGTCCCTTGGCGTCTAATTGAGATGCAGTGGGTTTCCGCGGCAATATGAGACGATCAGGTTTAAAACACTTATTGCTCAGGTTTAGGGTGAGGGTTAGGGGTGAGGGTGAGGGTGAGGGTTAGGGTTCTCAGCATCACATACTGAAGTGGATGGGTTATCAATCCACTGCGTCTCAATTAGATGCCAAGGGACACCTTGTGCAACAGAAATGGACGTTTGGTCAGTGCATCTGACCGCATCACATTTTGACACGCTTCATCTTCTCTTTGTCTATATGTTCTTCACAGCAAGAAGGGGTCTTTCTCTTGATGTTCCTATCTCTGAAATGCATCACTTTGTCACTTAGTAACCAACCTCCAAAATGGCTGCTCCACCACTATGATCAACCATGACATATCTCCTCACTCTCTATTGTGTGCTTACAAAACAAAAGTATATTTAAAAAGTTATTGACAAAATTCCCTTCATTTTCATCGTTGACATAGTTGGATTCATATGAAATTGATTTATTTTGTTCCAACAATTTTAGCTGGGGCACCACTCGGTACTTTAGCGTCCATCATGTCTCATCACTTGTGGTTTATGCCACATTTCAACTAGTATAGATTTGACTTGACTCAACTCGGCTTGCTTTGGTGCATTTCCATTGCCATGTATGCAAAATTTTTGCTATTGTATCCACTGAGGTTACAAGCAATACTAAAACATGATGCGTAAAAAGTGCAGACACTGATTGGTAGAGTTGTCTCTGCATCATTGTGTTATCAATGTCATCACTAGTACTAACCTAGCATGCAGTGTAAATGATCAGACTCAAATGCACAGTTCTGAAGTGGGAAGTGGATTTACGAACAAAAAGAAAGAAAGGCGAACAAACAGGGAAAGCTGGTGCAGTAGTCAGAATCAACAAAATACTGACCCTTATGAAGAGCCCACAGTGTTTACCTTTGTAGCCCACCCCAGAATATATTAACATAGACACACAACGTTTAAATAAAACAATATTACACTAATATTGCATGTCTTTTATTGATAAGTAGTATTGTATGATTAGAATAAAAGCATATTAATGCATTTTTGCTGTTGTATTTTTTCTCCTCCATATGACATGCGGGTTAAGATGTTATGAGAGCTTGTTGACTAAACACAAACAGGCTTCAAACAGTCCATTTTCTTCTGATCTGTGCATCTTAAAAATTACATTTCAATGTCAGGATATTGTAAATGTAAGTGCCTTGAAGAAAATGGGTCCATTATGTACTTTGGTGCCTGAAAGAATTGATTGAAATCTCTAAATCAACATTCATTTCATTTAGTGTCTCTCAGACTGTCAGGCCAGAAAAACCACATAATTTTGAAAGAGAAAGACCCACTCCAGTGAAACCTCTTCTGTTGAGGATCTTTGGCTTACCCTAATATTAAAAAATGGACACTACAAACACCAACAGGGTTTTTGTTGTTGTTATTTTTGTTTTTTTTTTGCTGTAAAGATGGATATTTTAACATTGGTCTGCATCAGAGGCTGATTTACTTTGTCTTAAGTGGACATGCATTTAAACTGCCATTTGTGTTTCTTCCATCCTGGCTTAGTCTTCAGCTGTGGGTATTGCTTCATGAATTTAACCCAGAAATATATGTCATCACTGCAGCTCCATATATATCATAAAAGCCAAGTAGTGTGTGTGTGTGTTTGTATTTCTATCTTTATGGGGGACATTGATATGGTTACACAGTCACACTATGGGGACCAAAATTCAGGTCCCCACGAGGGTTAAATATAAATAAAAGTCCCTTCTAGTAAAATAGAAATGATGTGGCCTTATAAATACATAAATTTGTTTTTTTGAGGGAAACAGGTGCAAAGTGAAACATTTATTTTTCAAAGATTTGAAGATGTGATTTAAAAAAAAAAAAGGATTTATTTTTATGCACTTTTTAAAACATTTTGTAATTATTTTTTCATTTGTTGATTATTTTTGAAAAAAAAAACATTTATTATATTTTTTTATTCATTCATTCATGCTTATCAAATTCATTTTGTTTTTTAGTAATGTTTTCATTTAATTTATTTTATTCATAATTATTTTATTTTTAAAAAATGTTAACATTCACTAGGCAGTGGCTACTTGATTACAAACTTGGTTTTCATGAGACTTGGAAATGAGTGTATGTCCTGAAACAGTTGTGTATATTTGGTCAAGGAATTGACTAACAGAAATGGCAGGTTGGTAGGATATTTATTTTCTGGAAGATATTAGTAATTTGGGATTACAATAGACTTAAAATTATGTTGCTATGGCCAGAACACTTTGGCGGTTACTGTTGGACAAACGTGGTACAGTGTGCATGAATACACAACAGCATAAAAACTACCACATCTAGAACCTGTGAATCCCCATATATATATATATATATGTGTATATATATATATATATATATATATATATATATATATATATATATATATATATATATATATATATATATATATATATATATATATATATATAATTTATTTGACCACTGCAGTGGCATACTTAAAACATTACAAATGTAGGCACTAGTGTTGCGCGGGCTACCCACTGGCCAGCGGATATCCGCGGGTGACCCGCGAGTCGGGCGGGCTGGATCGCAGTATTAATACATATTGCGGATGCGGGTGGGGCGGGTCAGGGACGATCAATACCCGCTGAGGTGTGTGTGTGTGCGTGCTCGGCTCGCGCATGTGCAAGCCCGTCAGTTCCTGTTTTAAATGCTTTTTTATCCCAACTTTTTGTTATTTGTTATTAGCGCCAAATCTCCCTGAACACTCAGAGATAAGAGTGAAAATGTCGGACTTGATCAGGGAGAAGATTAAAACAGGCGATGTGAAGGTTGTATGGAAACGTTGTATGTGTTGGCTTTATAGAGTGATGATGTGGGTGGAGTCTATTTTATGTGCTGGAGTGCATATTGAGACGTTAGAAAGGAGGCAAAAATTATGCTTCATGACTTTTAACATTAGAAGCGCAAGGTAAAGATGCCGCGAATGTACTATGTGAGTTTAGAGCCAAATTTAAGCTTGCGGGTTGATAGCGGGCAGGTTGGGTTTATCGATACGTGACATCATGCGGGTTGGGCGGGGCGGGCCTAGCCACGTCTTGGGTTTGGGCGGGGCGGATTTCTGTAAAACCCCCTAACCGCGCATCACTAGTAGGCACAATGTAAAAACTAGCATCTGACACATGGTATGATGTGGTAAATGTCAAATGGCGTGTGAAATTTGAGCTTAGTCATTTTCAAAATATATTTTTTTTCTCCATAACTTATTACTCTGAAAGTGTGGTGGTCTTCACAACTTTCAGTCAGAAAGAAACTTAATTTTCAACCAACAGTATATGACTTATTTGAGAACAATGGCAAGGAGAGAGAGAGAGAGAGAGAGAGAGAGAGAGAGAGAGAGAGAGAGAGAGAGAGACTTACCCCTTCAGTCAAACCTAGACATTCCAGTTTATTATTTGATTCATACCACTAATATAATATTTCTGTTGACTTTCTGGTTTGTTCCAAGCATTTGTTTGCAGCACTTATATTGAGGCAGGATAGTTTCATGTTGTTCATTATGCTCTACATTACTTGACATTGCTGTCCCTGGTTGCCTTTCTTTGATTTCAGCCCAAAAAAGAACAGCAATTTAATTGTGATGATTTTTACATAATTTTTCTCATAAAAGGCATAAGACACAGAGAACATTTGAAGTGGCTGACTAACCTTGAGCACTGACATCAAAGCACTATGGTGCTGTAGTGTCTTGTCTATTTAGATTATATGTGTTTCTGTGGTTAGTGAAATAATAAATCCAATGGTTTTTCCATTAATTTCTAAATTGGAAAACTATTTTACCAGACTACAAATTGAATTCAATATTTAGCATCATTTTTCTCACCCCAAAGCTTATGAGGTGTTGAAAATACACTGAAGCTCAAAATAAGTTTATTACATTGTTTGCACCATCCCTGGTGGTGAGAGAATAGACTGGAGGAAAAAGTATTACTCATTAAACTATAATGCAGTCTTGGAGAACTGTCTCCCACTCAGTGGGATTTCCTCTCTACCTTTCTCTGTCTTTTGTCTCTGATTCTAAGTTAAAGTTGCATTTGTTTGATACTAGTACATACAGTATAAGCTATATCCCACTTACTACATAAAGTTGGTTTTCTGTTTCAAGACTTAAAAAATAAAAAAAAATAATAAAAAAAAGGAGATTATTCCCAAAACTACAAGAAAATGACAATTCTCATTTTGTTTAGTGTGGAAGAGATCTCATCTCTATAGGTTCCATGATTTTTCACAGGAATTAAATATCTTGGCTTGCAATCTGTGTTTCATGTGGAGCTCCAAAATGTTGGATAAAATGTGCCTTAAGCCTTTCAGTGCCTTTAGTCTGAAATGAAATGTGCAAAAGTCATAAGCGTAATGCATCTGGGATTTCTTTCCCACTTTTTGGAAATTCCTGTTCTTTCACTATCTTCTGTCTCTGACAGTACTTGTAAGCGCTATGTAAGCCCTGGTAGACTTTCATTTGCTTGGCCCTAGTATGGATTCCATTTGTTCCAAGAATCTGGAGATTTATAATGTTTTCCTCTCTGTTATTGGTTAAAAAATGACAAAAAAAATGACACCTTTAGTTAAAAATTTGAGCTTCTAACCTTATGTTTTCATTATATTTTTATATTTTTCACTTCCATTGCTTCGCGGATGACACCCAGCTCTATGTCTCTTGCAAACCTCATTCTTCACTTCCCCCTCCCTCCCTTACCTCCTGCCTCCTCCATTTGAAATCCTGGTTCACCTCCAATTTCCTCAAACTCAATACCGACAAAACCGAAATTGTGCTTTTCGGCACCAAATCTATCCTTTCAAAAATTGACAGTTTTTCCATCACCATTGACAATGTCTCAGTCTTCCCTACCCCCCCAGGTTAAGAGTCTGGGTGTCATCCTCAACAGCACACTCTCCTTCCACTCACACATAAATCACATCACCCGGACTGCATATTTCCAATATAAACCACCTCCGCTCCTCCCTCACCCAACACAGTACTATCATTCTCGTTCCCGTCTGGACTATTGTAATGCCCTCCTCTTCAGACTCCCTCACAAATCCATCCATAAACTGCAGCTGGTCCACAACTCCGCTGCTCGCATCATCACATGGACACCTGCCTCCCAACATATCACCCCCATCCTCCAGGACCTCCACTGGCTGCCTGTCAAAGATCGCATCCATTACAAAATCCTGCTGTACACTTTCAAGTGTATCCACAACCTGACTCCTCCTTCATGTGACCACCCCAGCTCGCTCGCTCCGGTCCTCCTCCTCCATCCACCTCTCCGTCCCCACTGCTCGCCTCACCACCATGGGGAGCAAAGCATTCAGCCGCTCTGGTCCCCAACTCTGGAACTCTCTCCCACCAGACCTCCGTAACTGTAACTCTCTCCCTACCTTCTTAAACAGTGTCAAAACTCACCTCTTCCAAATTGCAAAGTCTTCATAATCCAACTTTTCTTTTTCTTTGCACTTTGCATTTATTTCACCTGTTTTTATCCATGTAGTTTTTGTTTTTAGACCTGTTTTTATACTGTTTTTACTCTGTTAAGTGCCTTCAGAGTTTTGAAAAGCGCATATAAAATATATATATATATATATATATATATATATATATATATATATATATATATATATATAAAATCATCACCAAACAATGCACTTCAAAGCCTTTTATTCTGTTTACTTTAAAATTAATGGGTGGAAAGGATAAAAAAAAAATCTGCCAATCAAAAGAATGTCATAACTGTCATAATGACCAGTTTATTTATTGTTGAATGTATGCCTCTGTAGCTTAATATGTACAAAAATTCTTGGAATGCTCAGTAGAAATTAGTCGGGGAGGTAAAATTTCATATGAAACACACACTGATGTACGAATTTGGGTCAAGTGTAAAGTAGTATTTGTGCATACACCACCCTTTTCTCCTCTTAACCCCAATCTTTGTGGTCCCGTGGCAGCTGAAATAGTGGGGAGGCTTAGGACTTAACTCTTTACATATTTCATGGATTTGCACTTGCCCCACTTTATCAAGGAGCAGACAGGAGTGGTTATTTTACAGAGAGTGGCACAAATACACAAAACAAGCACAGAAAATAACAGCTAACACTGACAGGTTAAAAGTGATGTTTATAACCTTCATACATGTGTTTTCCACATGTAGTTCCATCTGCAACATGCAAAAAAAAGAACTTTTTTTGCAATTATTGAACCGAGTGTAAGAAACTTAAACCATCCTGATAGATTTGTTCTTATGTATTGTACTGTATGTTATGCTACAACACTTCACATATGTTATGATGTTTGGCAAATTGTTTTGACATAAATTGTGAAGACATACAGATCAAATTCATCACTTCTTCAATGTAACTTCTTTTTAATGTGCATTTGCTTATTATTTACCCTTTTCTCTTCTATATTTTCTGTGTTACTGCTATTCTCAGTCATCCCGTTCTATAACCTGGCAGATGTTTTCATTGTAGTGGAACAATAATGGTAGAATAAGCAATGGGAGTGGAGGAACTATCTGTTTAATATGTACACAAGCTCTAATAAACTATAAAGACACTCTGACAGTCTTCCTCTCATCCCAAAATATTATTAAACCAAAAACAAACCACTTATGTATATGTCTTATTCCTCATCTTTGGTAGTTGATGTCACTGCTTATAGTGATAGTGACATATTTGATGAGCACCTGCACTGTCTTATATTATAAAAGGGAAATGTGTGTGTGTGTGTGTGCGTATATGTGCCTGTGTATGTGTGTGTATATCTCAGGTATCACACAAAATCCAGAAAGAGCTGGCTGATGCAGTTTGGCATACCTATATACTTGTGGTCAAGGAAGAGACCAGCAAAAAATGGCAACTTTATTTGGGAGTTATTAGTCATTTTGGAATACAATAGCTTTACAGTCATGTTGTTATGCCTATAATTATGTGAAAGTTTTGGAAGTGACTTCTGAACAAATGCAATAGAGCATCCATGAATACACAACAAATATCCATGCTGGGGGACCAGAAAATGGCCCCAAAAGGGTTGTGATATAGATTTTAAAAACACTCCCCTTTTCACATCCCTCTCTTGGTATTGTCACAAATGTGGTCCAGAATGGAGAACTTATGGTTCCCCGTAGGTCAATACACTAGTATAACAATAAGATCAATGACAGTCATTGTAACATCACTGACAGACGTTTACAAAAAAGCCTTTTTCTACAAATTGATCCACCGTTTTCTTTGTAAGATTTCTAGAACCAGTTTTTTGTGCATGTCAGGTGTGCACTTTCTGGCTATTGCCACATTAAAGCAAAGTTGATTGAAAGGCTATGCTACTGTCTGTCGGCAAGATTTTGAAGTGGAAATGTGACCCTGAGTGTCCTCCTGAACATGAATTTATGTATAAAGACAATTGTGGGACTGAACCTGTGTGAAGGGCTTATAGAACAAACCAAGAAACCATCACATACTGAAGCATCCTGCAACAAATGTTAAATGTGTGTGTTTTAATTTTGCAAATATACTTGCACATTATGTAATTTGATTCATCTTCATTAAAAAAAATGTGTAACTCATTTTCACTCAAGGTATTAGAGTATGCTGTGACTGCATCAATGGAAATATGTTAATGTTTTAGCATCAAATTTCTCATGATGATGATGATGATGATGATGATGATGATGATGATGATGATGATGATCTTGTTGATGATGATGACCAAGTGAAAATATGTGCCCCATTTGACAGCTGCTAATCTGGAGTTAGATCCAGAATTAAAGACAGCCTAAATAAGAATAATTAAGGCAGTGTTAGCATACACTTCATGCTCTGACATTTGGAGAAACTGAAATGAAAGTATGTCAGTAAGGATCTCTGAGTCGTATAGAACTCATTCTCCAAGTCACTAAGTCTCTGTTTTGAGCCAAGACATTTCTAACTCAAAGACACTAAATGCCTTTTTATTACATTAGGACTGTGTATCTGGACTAGAGTGTGGTAACCAAGGTAACCAATGGCATTCAGCAGCTGTCAGATGAGGACCATCTCTATCAGTTAAACCGTGCACATGGTCCAAATCTAGATTACACATTAAGACACTGGGTCAGTACAAACACATCCTTCTGAGCCTTTGTGAGGACACAGCCATGGGCCGAATGAAAAGTTGTGAAGGAAGAAGAATCATCATTATTTGCTGATGGTTGCTACACTATTGGTGTCAGACTAAATGCTTGAGTATTTGACCTGTTTTCAAGTTTAAGTTCATGTCCTGTAGAACATATAGGGCCCACACTAGTACATCATTTTAACTTTCCAAATACAGGGAGTTTCAGTAACATTTTTGATTCTGTTTTAGTTCTGAAACTTTGCATAAAGATAAAAAACTTTTGGGAAAACTGTTCGTAAAACTTTGTCTAAACATGTATGGAAATGGTCATTTTAAAATGATGTCTTATATTCAACACAGGTCTGACTTCCTTAGCTCTAGTTCGACCTGTAGCTCTAAAATGTGAAAAAGTCACTCCCACACTAGAGATGTCCGATCAGACTTTTTTACCACCAAGGCAAAAGGACCTTTGAACGATTGGCTGACACTAAGTCCTGATCCCATAATTCTATAATACATAAAATATGGAGAGGGAGTGAACAGATCCAGGATTTCCCTTTGGTTTATTCACCTTATTTTTATTCATCCAATCAGAGTGGTGAACATCCACAGCCCTCCAACAGAACCTGCAACAAACCAGGGCTGTGGGGGTGAAACCATCACAGTGATGTTCACTGTTTGGCTATGGATAGTTTTATGAAGCTCCTTCTTTGATTGGAGTCTGTCATTTTTTCACTCTTTTGTTCTGAAATGCACTGGCACATACTCCATTGTGAGCTGCCTCACATTTTCCAGTTTCATATCTTTCTCCATATTCTCTTTCATTCTGCACTTCCTGGTTGGCCCCCTCACCTCCTGGTATTTTTTCATTATAATATATGTTATACATCATATACTGTTATTTATTTGTATATTTTTCATCAGCACACAAAATTCTAGGATCACAAACTTGATTTTCACTGACAATCTTCATCAGATCTCCCCCTCCCATTAAAAACATGATTGATGTCTATAGATGTTAGTGACAACCAGTGAGTTATATATATATATATATATATATATATATATATATATATATATATATGTATATATATATATATATATATATATATATATATATATAAGAAGATATATAGATGTCTGGGCTACTTTGCTGAGGCTGCTGCCCCTGCGACCCGGACCCAGATGAACCGGGAACGATTATATATATATATATATATATATATATATATATATATATATATATATTTATTTTATTTTATTTTTTAACATATCCTCTGCAAACAGGAGCACCCACAGGAAACCCATCCAGACAAAGGGAGAGAAATATGCAAACTCCACACAGAAAGGCCTGCACAGTCCAGGAATCGTACCCGGGTCTTCTTGGTGTGAGGCAAGAGCACTAACTGCTCAGCCACTGTGCCAAAAATCGTATATATTTTCAATCGCTGATCAGGACATAATTCCAATTAAGTACTAAATAACATGGACCTCGATTTCCAATCATGTGATTGGATCAGGACATCCCCAACCCTAGCCTATTTCACTTAAATACTTCAAAATTTAAGGGGTTTATCCTTGGTCTGTATCTGGCTGGATCTTTTGATCAATTTAGCTAGAAAGTGATGTGAGAATTTTACATGAACGTGTAGAAAAGGCCTTGAAATAAAAAGGAATAAACTTTTTTTTTTTTTTTTATGCCCCTCAAGTTCCAGTTTATTGTGTAGCCATTTATCATTGTGAGGAACAGTCTGGAGACACATTCAATCTGACTGTTATGTCATGAAGGGTGAGGAGGAGAGAGGACTCAGATGCTCAGTGCTGAATGGAAAAATAATTTAATAACAGACAGAAGTAAATTCAGACAGAGACAGAAAATAAACAGGAACAAAACCAAATAAAACCTGAGGGTAGATCAGCCAGAGTCTGTGGGGTGAAGAAATGTTCAGGTTATGGTGAAAAAGGAAATGTCTGAGTGTCCAGGTTATGGAGGGGACAAACTGAATTGTCTCACACTGGCACCTGCATTGCTTAAATACTGCAGATTGGCAATGACTTGCAGCTGCATGGTGCAAGGCCAGGTGGATCTGGTAGGTTTGACATGTTAAGCACTGAGAAAAATTTAAAATGACTTTTCAAATGAGAAGCGTTCCATCATTATTAGTTTGATGGTTTTTAAGTTGGCACACAAAGACTAATTGCATAAACGGTAAAGACTAATATTGTTGCAAGTGTGTTCCAGGTTTTCCTTTTGTATGATGCTATTAAAAAGTGTTTTGAAAACCCTCTGCACAGTGTGTCTGTCTGCGCTTCATTGATTCAACCTCTCCTTTATGTATCCATCTTTGCTTCTCATCTCTCCTGGTGAAGACTGGATCAGTGCCAAATGAACAATGATGTTGTCAAATCCTCCCAGTAAATGAATTAGCACATCGATGCCGTTATTAACAGCCACTTTAAACTTACACGCAACCAATTGTGTATCAATCAAACTATTATTTATCAAATTGTATTCTAAGCATTTAGATGACCTCTTTTCTTATCGACCTGACTCTTGTGGTTAAAATAGATAGAGCTGTCAATACAGTAACTGGGGTTACACTGAGAATCCTTCCCGACTGGTTTGGATGTCATTTTTTGTGTTCTGTTCTGCACAGTTTGACTGCTGTGAAATGATTTGGGGAGAAAATCATGCTTGCTTTTCATGAGGTCATGGGATACAGTTTCCATGATGAGAAAATAAATATGACACATGATCTCCTCATAAGAATTACTGTGGTTTCTAAAACTCTTTCCCTTCTTTTTGCTTGCTATACAAAATTGTCATTAAACTACCAATTATCAGCCATGTGTTTTTGATTGTTACCATGGAAACCATGATCTTATATCTAATTTGTAAAAGTAGCCTAATAAGAACAGTGCAAGAAGTGCAATATACAAACTCTCCATTGCAATTAAACGTCCTGGATGAAAAAACGTATAAGTACTGAAGTACTAACAGCAAAATGGAAACATGTTGAGTAAAAGTACAGGTTTGACATCTCTGACTGATGTGTGACACCATCATTTAATAAATACTGAATGATCAGCCTTACAGACAGTGTTAATGTTGTTTAGACTTAGACTATAATGAATTACTTTACATCTAGTTTTATTAATGGAGCAAATAGAAAGTTTATTAGAAAGGTTTGTGAGAAACATATCCGTTTTCAATTGTTTATTTTTTAGTGTTGGTGACATTACATGATTTGATCATTTATTGATATAGATACAGTAGAGTGATGCACGGGCTGACCCGAAGTGAGCGGGTGTCCGTGCTCATCCACAGTTACGGGTCATTAAAAAATATTTTTTAATAATATTCAGTTTGCAGTCAGTTGGGTCTTTTGTCATTTGAGATAAACATTAAAATAACTTGTTAAATACGCTTCAGTAACTGAATGTCTGTGAAGGTGACATACAACGTCAGACCTATCCTACGGCATGGATGAAACTACATGGGCATATACATATAGCTAATGCACATCAGATGCAATGATCCGTTAAAACTCAAGAACAGAGGGGCACAGAACTTTGACATTGGTACCAAACGGTGGGGAATAAGGATTTCTACAATTCTCATAGTTGGTGTTATCACCTATGACCAATAGTTTTTGAGATTTCTGGAGGTCAAAGGTGACATGTCTAGACATAGACATATCATGCTATAACTTAATCAATACTGGATATATTATCATAATATTACACGCACTGATGCATATATACATATTACAAAATTATCAATATTGCAAAAGGTCAAAGATCAAAATCACATTATTGGCTCTAATTCAAGAACAGGTTGTCATAGAAACTTGAGATTGGCACAAAATAGGGACGAGATCAGGCATTCTCTGAATACTTGTTTTTCTATTTTGTTATATGTTTTAAGTCAGTCTCATGTATTAGAAACAATAATATTTTTTATTACTAATATGTTACATATTTTCCTGTAATTTTAAAAACTTTTCATGTTATCTGTTGTTAAAGTACAATTTGCCTGTAAACTGTAGTGAGTTTTAGTGTCAAGTAAGTAATATTAGTATAAGGTCAAGCACAATTCCAACAGATACCCAAGAAAAGTACAAGTATGTTACCTAACTTATACATGAGTATTAATCCATTTAATTTTCCACTTCTGCTAAACATAACCCTGTCTCTGAAACTGTGGATCCTTAAGAATCCTTTTTCATAAAAGAAAAAAACAAGTATTTCAATGTTAATTCACTGCACTTGCTGCCTTTCACTGAACAGTTTGACACTTTTTGTCACATTCTGCAGAAAGTTTCACTATGCTCACAATTTTCTTCTTAACAAAACCTGCATAGACAGTCATAACCTGGCTCCCAACTCCTACAGATGAGATTTAGAAATGTGAAATCATCTGTACACAAAGACTAAAAATGGACTCCATAAAAATCTAGCACTCAGGAGTTTCATTTTAACACTACTGGAAAAAAAAACATTCAGTGAGAGTGAATAAAAAGATCACAATTTTCCCTTTTTTTTCCAAACAAGGTCATTTAACAGAGCTCTACTTATTTGATTTAACCCTTGTTTAACCAGGCAAGGCCGTTATTTACAACTATGGCCCAGAAAAATACAAAGTAAAAAGGTGATTAAAATGAAACAAAATGAAAAATAGTCTGAAGTATATAATGATAGGACAGGACAAGCCTCCTCCCTGATGCAGTAGTTGGTCCAAACAATCACTGAGTTACTGAATTAATATGACTTTATCTAATCGGAATCTTTTCAGCACAAGCCTAGATAATTCATTTTATGGCTATTATAGACCCAAATTTATAAAAATGTATGTCATGAATTGCAACAATAAATTGAATTAGGTTGCATATTAAAATAGATGACCTGTAATCACAATAACTGCTATTCTGACAAAAAATATTAAACCAGTGTTCTGTTAAAAATGGGCATTGGCCTCCTAAGCTCTTCTGAGCATGCACATGAGTACGGAATGTTTTCACAGAGAAAAAGCTCGTTAATTCAGTCATCTTCAGCGAGACCAGTGTGAGTGACACTGGAGGCAAGGAGGGTAAAGTGTCTTGCCCAAGGACACAACGGACTGACTAGGACAGAGCGGGAATCGAACCGCCAACCCTTCGGTCAATGGACGACCCGCTCTCCCAACTGAGCCACGGCCGTCCCGGCCGGCCGTCACTTACTGGGCGTAAGTAAAACTTTTAACCCTTTAAACTTCCAAAGGTCCACGTATAGGCTAGAAGTAGTCACTCAAAAATGTTACTCAAACCACCCAAACCTGTCCCAAATGTCACATGACCTAATGTAGCTCGACAACAGAGACAGCAGCGTAACACAAAAACGATGCAACTTTTCCAAATATATTGGATAACTTTTGATGTTCCACTTGTCTAGATCGCGTTCACTGATTTTGAGCTCATTTGGCCCAACGGCCAAGGAGGAGATAGTTAAATTCCAATGACAGCGAAAACGATGACTCAAAATTTTAAAATTTCAATCCAAGATGGCGGACTTCCTGTTGGTTTCTGGGCGTGGTCATCATTAGGTTTTTTTGTTCATCATCATATGACAAATACATGTACCGATTTTCATAGCTCTAACTTCACTAGGGCGTGATCTGGCCAAATACAAACTATTTCACCTTTTCCAGGGGGCGCTGTAGACACATTTCTTTACTGACTTTTATGAAACCTGTAAATACTTGCAATTTTTTACATTTCCGATGTGTGTGCAAAATTTGGTGAGTTTTCATGCATGTTCAGGGGGTCAAATTAGAGGTCAAAGGGCTGAATCAGAACAAACTGCAAGCAGTATCAATAGGCCTTGCACCTGTTGTGGTACGCGGCGAAGGCCTAATTTACTTTATTATGAAATTTAGGTGAAATTGAGTGGAAGTTTAAAGGGTTAAAGTATATTTATTTTTTTGTGTCTTTGACCAGTAAGTATATAAGCAATCACATGCGTATGATACATTGGATATTGACATTAGTAAGTTTTAAGTAAGTTTTGTATGATATGCGTTGCCTGGGTGTTACTGTTCACATTAGTTCAACAGACATAAACAATAGCCTACCTTTTGAGTAACTAAATCTAAATACAATATTAGAAAAATAAAATACTAAAAACAAACATATACTTATAATGGCAGCATTATATGATGGCTAAATAGACTTGTCAAAATGGGCTACTTATAATGGGAGGATTATATGGTATCAATAGTAACGTTTCCAAGTGCAAAGTAACGTAGTTTGACAGAATAATGTGAATTTGTATTATCAATTTTGGCTGCTGGTAGCTCATTTTGACGGGGACGCCCATTTTGACAGAAAACCCGCAGTAAAATATCATTACCAACTGACAAGTGAAACAATTCAGTCATTTAAACACTGAGTGTGAGAGAAGTTTTTCTCTTTTCTTTTCTTTTCTTTTCTTTTCTTTTCTTTTCTTTTCTTTTCTTTTCTTTTCTTTTCTTTTCTTTTCTTTTCTTTTCTTTTCTTTTCTTTTCTTTTCTTTTCTTTTCTTTTCTTCAGCTGGTTCAACAAAGACTGCTGCCCAGTTTCCATCAGGCCCTCCAGTTTCCTTTGCCATTATAAACAGGTAAACAAATGTAAATGATCCTGCCAGTGCCCCAGACCATGATGCTGATGAAGATCTAGAGTTGGTCCCCAAACACCTTGAATGGTAGGTTTACTACGCACTAATGCTAACGCTTAAGATAATGCTAAGTGCTGTCTGTGTATTAGAGTGGGTGAAATGTAAAAGCTAAGTTTTGCTATGGGGGATAATAAAGTCACTTACTTTAACCCTATGTAATGCCTCACCAGTGTTACAGATTAGTCTGGAACCATTTATTGTCTTTGGTTAGTCCTTGGGGTAGGATGCAGCAGAATTGTATTTGCAAACTAATGTTGGAAGAAGTGTTGCAGTGGAAACCTATGTATGAGAAAGATAAGGAAGAATATTAAGTATTAAAAGAAATAAGTTCTTTCCAAAGAACATGCTACATTAAAAGATATCTTTGTAGATTTTTACTTTTTGTAGCTTGGCACTTGTTGTTCTTTTGTGTGAAGGGGGGGATCTTTGAACATGATCGTAGATAATACTATTGACAAAGGAAATATTCAACTATATTCCACTGGAGTCTTCAGTGCACTACATAGCATTATGATTTATTATATATAGATATGACTTTTTTTTATTTTAGAGGCGGGAGGTTCTACATGTGTGTGTGTGTGTGTGTGTGTGTGTGTGTGTGTGTGTGTGTGTATTACTATCTTTATGGGGACATTGATATGTTTACACAGTATAATGGTAAATGGACTGCACTGATATAATGCTTTACATTAGACTCACATTCACCCATTCACACACACACCAGTAGGTTTCTAAGGTTCTATCAGTCCTACTGGGAGACACTTGGACATGTGGACAGCCAGAGGCGGGATTCCTTCGATCTTTGGACAACCCGCTCTGCCATTTGAGACACAGTCAGACTGTGGGGACCTCTGACACTATGGGGACCAAAATTCAGGTCCCCAAGAGGGTTAAATATAAATGATGAGGTACTAAAAATACGTGAATTTGCTTTTTTCTGGAAGTCCTCATAAAGCATGAAGGAAACAGGTGCAAAGTGAAACATGTATTTTTCAAAGGTTTGAATTATTTTTTTTTTTTTAAAGAACATTTTTATTTATTTTTGTTGTTTTTTAATATTTTATTTTTTCAATTTATTTTTTTTATTTCCAAAAATATGTACTTTATTTATTTTTTTATTCATTTATTAGTTTTTATTTATTTTAAAGTGTTTTTCAGTTTATTTAAATTTAATTTTATCTTCTTTAAATTTTATTTTAACATATGTGTGTGTGTGTGTGTGTGTGTGTGTGTGTGTGTGTGTGTGTGTGTGTGTGCGTGTGTGTGTGTGTGTGTGTGTGTGTGTGTTTGGTACAGTTATAGTGTAATATGAGGTCTTATTGCATTTTTTCCTAAAACTTTCATTGTGGGTGTTTTTTAAACAGTTGCTGCCTTTCAATACACAAATCATTTGTGGAAATAAAATAAAAATGATAAAGTTTATCTCTTTGGAATGAAATGTAAAGTCTTTCTTTTTTGAAGCTCTGCCTTGTTGAGGCAGTTATTATCATATTAATAATACATTTTATTTAGGGATGGTACAGTGGTGCAGTGTTTAGCACTCGTGCCTCACAGCGAGAAGGTCCCTGGTTCTATTCCCACACCAGACCTTTCTGTGTGGAGTTTGCATGTTCTCCCCATGTTGGCATGGGTTTTCTCCAGGTACTCTAGTTTCCTCCCACCATCCAAACACATGCACTGATAGGTTAATTGGTTAATCTAAAATTGTCCATAGGTGTGAATGTGAGAGTGATTGTTTGTCTATATATGTTCAGTCCTGAGATGAACTGGAGACTCAGCGGGTTCAGACGATGAGACGAGACATTATATTTATCAGCACTTAATATTCAAAAACACTATAGAGGATTACTGAGAGCTTTGTAATTGATGAGGCAGATCTGGAGGTGGGTGTGCTGCTTTATTGGTCCCAGTGAAGCAGTTGCGGGATGGATATAACACATTCCTTTAACTTCTACAGAAGGCTCTTATGTGGACTTTTCTTTTTTTGGACACTCTGGTTGTGCCTAATTATACACACACACACACACACACACACACACATTCAAATGTTAATGTAAATGAAACCTTTACATATTCCAATCCATCTAGGTGACATGACCCAACCAGAACAAACACCCAACATGTTAGCAGCTATTCACAGTAGCAGATGAACATGGAGGCCAATGAACACACCAATGTTTAAGTCCAGCCTCTGTTTAAAACCTGGGACAGCCAATCATATTAGAAGCTGTAAAGAAAATCAAGGAGCTTGTAGGCGTTTTAAAACTAAGGGAAACAGACGTCAGCTTGTTACTGATGTTAAATAAATCCATTTCACTGTCTGTTTGTCTTTCAAAACAGGGTTACGCAAATATTCTGAACGGATTTTGATGAAACTTTCTGGAATGATAGATAATGATTCAAGGAAGAACCTATTACATTTTGAGCAATGAAGGTCAAAGGTCACACTAAAGGTCAACAGCTAAAACACATCAGTGGTAATATCTCAGGATTCAGACATGATAGAATCTGGTGTTTGTTAGGTTTTTTTTGCATTCACATCGTCTCACCTTCAGACATCAAATGGGTCAACACCTATGGTTCAATCTCGTCATCTTTTGACGTCATATGACACCATATCAAAGCTTAGCGGAGGTCTGCTGTCTCTGATTGCCTTGTCTCCTTCTGTTTTAAATTGAAGATCCAATCACCTACATTGACTGTTTTACTCTGACAATTATAAGCCATTAAAGTCAACTAATACTCCCAGTTGTAAGATAGAAAAAGCACCTCTAAGAATCATCTCTATCATATGTATTAGAGATGAAAACAATCCAGCAGATAGAGCTAGTCCTGAACTAAAAGCAAAAAATAAATAAATAAATAAATAAATAAAGGATGCACTGCAGTATTGTGTGAAGTGTATGTGTGTGTGTACTTCGATTTGGTGCATATGCTTCATTGTGATGCAAATGGGACAGTTGCAAATGACAGGTGCACATGTTGTCTCTCAGCTCATTCTGCCAATACTCTACTGGCAGGGAAAAGTAATAGTGTCTGCTGTTGAATTTCCACTAAAACCTCAAGAGGAAGTCTCCAGAGGATGAAGTATTTTTCAGTAAACAGACGTACAGGCGGAGGTTTTGATGAACTGTGAAAAGCATCAACATGAGCACAAGGTGATGGATGAAAAAAGGATATAATTGTGTGTAACTCATGGGTCGTCTTTGGTTACTCTCACAGAGCATCACACTCAGGGAGGGTAAATATATTTTTTTACTGCTTCTCAGGTTTATGGGCAACTCCTCTGGAAGTAGGAATGAGTTTGTGAAAAGTAGAGGATTTCTGTACATTCTGTAGTGAAAATAAATCTGTACCACCAGCTCTTTTTGGTCATCGTATTAAACTAGGAAAGAAGATATTTCACTGCACACATTTATCGCCATCAACCCTCTGAAAAAAACATTACATCTTCCACTGACCTAAAAACCTGAACTTTCCTGATGACATTTTTGCAGTCTTGGAAATCCAAAAATTGGTAGATTTATTTATCTATTTATTTTTGCAAAGCTTCTGCTGTGGAAGCATTTCTGGTGAGGGGTGGAAAAAAAAAATGGTGTCATTATTATGGTTTCAAGAAAAAAGGTTCACAAATAAGAGCAACATGACTGTAAGGGTATTTGCATACTGCTGATGTCTAAGTTGAAAGGAATTTAGCCGCTGGAACAAAGCCATGTAAGAGCAAAAGACAGATGACTTTGGTTTTGGACAGTTTATTTATTTATTTAATCATTATTTTCAGAGGTGTTTTTTTTCCTCTATGTTACCAATTTACAACACAACATCCTTTCATTCACTATATCTTGATGTGTAAGATACTGGATTAATAAAGTAATATGAGTAGTGTCCAGAGGTGGTCAAAGTACTTTACTTAAGTAGAAGTACAGCTACTTGTGTGAAAAAATACTCTGGTAAAAGTAGAAGTAGTAAAAGTAAAAACAAAAAAGCAAAAAACAAAACACAAGTACAATCTCTAAATTGTAATAAAGTACAAAAGTAAAATATATAACTGCATTTTATTTATTCATTTTTTTTTCCATGAATGCAATAATACAAATTTAAGCAGGAAAAATCAGAAAGGTTACAAAAGTATCCAAAAATAAAGCCTTTAAAAGTGAGTTATTGTGTAGATAATGTGTTTGATCAGATCACAGTACTCAGTTTTGTGGATATGGGCAGAAAATATAGGAAGAAAATGTCACAATTGAGATTAAAAAAAAAAAAAAGTCATCATGAGGTTTTTTTTAAAAAGTCAAAATGTCAAAATTATGAGATAAAATGTTAAAATTACAAGGGAAGAAGTCAAAATTCTGAGATAATAGTACAATATATACAGTCACAGTTTCTCTCCTCCACTGAAGTGAATTATTTTTCATACTGTCACATGTCTTTAGTTTGAAAAAAGTAATGAGTCTCTTCAGAGAATGTAAGGAGTATAAAGTACAGATATTTATCCAAAAATGTAGGAAATAAACCAACAAAAATAATAAGTAATATGAACAATGTAAGACACGGAACAAAATTGAAGAAAAATCTTAAAACAAAAAAGACAAAGTGTAGAAAAAAACAACTACTAAATGAACACAAAAAAAACAAAGTAATAAACATTTACAAAATAACAAATAGTATGAAACAATTTGCAGAACAATTAAGTAAAAAAAATTAAATCAATAAAAAACTTGTATTTTATGTTGGTTCCAATAGTTTTAGTTTTAGCTTTTTCTTTTTTTTCTAAATCACTTGCTTTTTGACACCTGTTTAGTTCCTGATCACTTACATGTATACTGCAGACACAATACAACTACAAAAAAAAACTCAACAAAAAAAGGCAAACACTTCAAATAAATAGTTGACCTACCAAAACCCATCTACAAAATTGAAGTAATAAATGGTTAAGTGTGTAATATTGTAAAACAAAGCGGTAAAGCTGTAGATAGCACTCTTTTGCCCTAACCCTTCGTTGTAATAACTGCTAAAAATGCAAAAAAAAAACTAAACAAAAGTTACTTTTAAAGGCAGTATTTGAGAGTGTTTGTTCTGGTTTTTTTTCTGTTGTTCTGTATTTTTTGTTGTGTATTTTTTAGTTCATGGTAAATGGCTCTGCACGCTGTTGTACAGTTAACTTTAGACATAGAGAATGATGAATAAAATGTGCAGAAAAGTGAAGTCTTATCAAAGATTCAATCAACAAAGTGGGCCAGAACTTCCATGTTCCCTTTAAAATCATACACATTTTTCAACATTTGGTTCTTAAAAGACATTTTATCTATGTTTTCATATAATTCCTTGTAACCTTTTTAATGAATTTTAATTTATAATGTGTGCAATACTTCATGACTATACAAAGGCTGAATGAATGTTCCATATTTGATTTAGTTGTCATACGACCAGACTGATATTTCAGATTCTGCTACTTTATGTTCTCTTATTATCCATTTCATAGCAGCATCCAATGCCTTGCTGGAACAATAAAAGAGTTCAGAGATAAAAAAAATAAAAATTATGCATTTTAACAGAGGATCTGACAATGTTCCAGATTATATAGTGACTCCTCTGTGGGGACATCATGTTCCCTTCTTCTGTCAGAATTAGCAACAACAAAAATAATTTTCCTGTAGTCTCTACTTCCTACTGTATAAATGTCATCATTATAGTGGCTATAAATCACTAAAATAAAAATATCTGTAAAACTCATGGCCATGAAGTCCTTGCAGTTCTTGCAGTTATTGTTTCTGTTTCTATTTTAGTGCAAACACAAATGATACAGCAGCTTTCCAAACCCTGAAACAGCCAGAAACAATAACAGCAGAGGAGTCATTCACTCTGCTGGAGGCATGCTGCGGTCTGACTCTGCAGTCAAGCTTCCACTGGGGTTTCAGATGGACTACACACACTGACTGTACACATTTACATGGCAACCTACTCTTATTACACACATACACACACACACACACACACACCACTGAAATCTGAATGAGCTGGACCCCAAAGCCACTACTTTACTATGACCAAACTAAATATACTGATCAGTCTTTGAACATTTTTCAGTATAATTGATCCAAACCACTGGTGTTATTCTAAAATGTGTTTGCAATTAATGCTGTTTTAAATGAAATAGTCAATTCAAAATGTCAAATCTAGATCTGCTCCAACAAAATATTACATCTGAGAGATACATTTGTATTTTGTGGATTTGTTGAAAAAAAAAAAATCATGAATGTTTTTTTGCCCTCACTGTACCTTGTGGTAACATCTGCAACTTTAACAAGTCCAAGGGCTCTATCTAGTGGCTGATCTAGTAAATTACTCCACACAGAAAGGTCTGCACGGTCTGGAAATTGAACCTGGTACTTCTTGCTGTGAGGCAAGAGCACTAACCGCTCAGCCACCATGCCAAAAATAATATATATATATATATATTATTTTTGATTGCTGATCAGGACATAATTCCAATTGAGTCCAAATAACATGGACCTCGATTTCTAATCATGTGATTGGATCCAATCCCAAACCCCAGCCGTTTAACTATTTCATTTAAATGCTTCAAAATTAAAGGGGTTTATCCTTCGTCTGTGTCCTGTATCTGGCTGGATCTTTTGCTATTGGCAGGGTCAAACCCTCTGATTGCCATCCCTGCCCCCCCACCCAATTCCTATCACCCTTGTCTCTCAGTTCTCTTCAGATATGCTCTATAACAGTGTGAGTAGTCATAAGATCCTAGAGAATAGAGGCCGTCTGAGAACCCAATTGGCATCAGTATCTGCATCTCTTTGGATCCCCCTGGACCCTTGGGCCCCTGGGAGCTGGCCCCACTGGCCCGGTCCATATACGGCCCTGTCCGGAGGATATAAATTTGATTTTAAAATGTATTGATAGTCTTGGTGATATGTTTTCATATGAATGTGTATATCCTGTCCATACTTGTGCGATTATTTTGCTAAGTTTATTCAAAATTATTCATACACCTTGTGATGTGCCACATAAATTCATTCCATTTCCATACCACAGTGGTTCCCAACCTTTTTATTACTGCGGGACGGTCAACGTTTGACCATTTTTATCACAGACTGGGGGATGGGGGGTGTTATGTAGATTACTTATATCAGTCTGTGGGAATCACCTGTTACAATAAATCCATATGTCAAGGATAATTCCTGGTATTGTTCAAAGTTTTCATTTTCTTGGAAGTTGTAAGCTCTTCTTCTGTCTCTTCAGTGGGTCTTTTCCTCTTTGAAAAGAAACTTTCCAAAGAAATCTGTTTTTTACTTATTTTAATAAAATTTTTGCTGTTCAAGTGACAGAGATGCAACCAAGAGAATCCGGTCATTTTTCAAATTAAAACATTGTTCAGACTCATATAATGAATACAAGAGAAATAACTAATTATTTATTAGGCGGCTGGAGGCCCGGTACCAATTGATCCATAGACCAGTACCGGTCCGCGGACCGAGGGTTGGGCACCAGTGCCATATGACATCATCCTCAGGATGGTTGTGGGGGGTAGATTAGGTGTCATGAAAATATTATTATGAGAGTTTTAGAGTGAATTTACATTTGTCTTTTATTTATCAAAAACATTCTGAAACAGCAGTAAAGGGTAAACAAACGAAAACAAAACAATAAAACAAACAAAAGAACAGAAAAAAAACTTAAGCTTTATATCAAATGGAGGGAAAATATTTTAGACACCTACTTGAACTGGACTGTTCTTTTTGTCTTATTACTAAATGTATAGATATTGACTGTTCTTGTACCTACTGTAAACATTCATATTAGGAAGAACAGATTTGGAAACTGTGGAATGTTTTGGATTCATCTAACAGGTTACATTTTCAAAGCTTCCTATTCTTCACACTCCTTTAACCAGTGGTTTAGTGGTCCACAGGGAAGTGGGTCTTAACATTTGCCTGTTTGTTTGGGTTTTTTTTTCTTTTTTTCAAGTAATAGAGAAAAAACACATATAAGACTACTCTATTTAGTTTACCCAAAAATGATCACTATAATAAAATTATTAGGATGTATAATGAAAATGAAATATAGAAATACAAGGAAGGAAGGAAATGGATGAAGGGAATGTAAATGGGAAACAACATAAATAAATTCAAGGATAAAAAACACTAAAGAAACAAATAATAATAATAACTAGAAAAGCACTATAAGAGCGCAGACCTCCGCCAATATATAGACCCCCCCCCCCATCACCACCAGATCTCCCCATTACCATTGGAAAAACATCGCCATCTGGTGTTGAACTGTGGGAACTACAAATGAACAGACCAAAAAATCAACTAATAACAACATATAGACACCCTCCCCCGATCATCACCAAAATCTAATCATTTCCAGATCTCCCCATTACCAACCTACCCTCAAAATTTCATCAAAATCCGTCCATATGTTTTCGAGTTATCTTGAACATAGACAAACAGACAGACAATAATCTCCTGGCGCAGGTAATCATCATCATCACCATCATCACCATCATCATCATCATCATCATCATCATCATCATCATCATCATCATCATCATCATCATCAACATCATCAACATCATCATCATCATCATCATCATCATCATCATCATCATCATCATCATCATCATCATCATCATCATATCTAAATAAATACTTTATTTTTCAATATAGCAGGGTCAGTCCTCATTACAGATCAGGGAGATTTAGAAGTGGATATACACAATACTGACTGAAAATAATAAGTTATATGCCATAGACCACCGTACACCCTGGACTACACTCCTCCCTTTAACCTACAGACCATAGCAATGTATTTTGTATCTCAGATGACTGGATTTCCATGAAGCTTCTGTAGTGCCCACATTAAAACACAGAGGGGCACTGATGTTGTGTTTTTCCTCAGTTCCTTTAGTAGTCTCGTCTCATCATCTGAAACCATTTTATCCTCACTAGGGTCCAGGGCCAGACTGGATCAGGATTTCAGGCCAATTCCAGCACCACAGAGGCAGAAAACAAATGCCCTCCAAAAAACATACCCTAATTAAAGCAATACTATTCCACTGGCTGTGACACAACACCATACTATTAAAGTAATGCATGACAACAGCTCAGTACAGTACAGTACTATCCTGTCATTCTCTCCCTGCCCTCACTATATTTCCTTTTGTCTAAGGTTACTTACATGATATGTGTTATTAAGAACAGATTTGTATTATTTTGCCATCTTAGTACAGCTAATAAACACTAATATTCAATGTTAAAGTGAAATGGTCAACAGACTATCCTATAACTGAAGTCTAAATATCTTTCAGGCTTCCTGCAGCCCACCTGTGGAGTTTTCACCAGACCTACTATATACTGTTGCATTAAAATTAACATTACCTTTATTAATATGTGTTCATATATACTATTCTGGTTTTCAGTTTCCCAACATACTGTAATATTGATCAAATAAAACAGACAAGGTGGGTCAACTCACACTAACCTTGAGTTAGAAAAAGTTTAAAAAGTTCACACACACACACACACACACACACACACACACACACACAGTCATACAAGTGTACAGTTATCATGAATGCAATTATAATGAAATGAACATAAAATAAAGTCCAAAAGCCCTGCTGTGACTGAAATATGGGATCAATTAAAAAAAAAACTTCCTAAAAAGGTCAGCAGGTGGCACATTTTAGCCAAACATAGCTAAACTAAACAAACATTTAAATAATGCTAAATAGCAAAAAAAAAGTAACATTAAAAGCACAATATTCAAAAGAAATACAACTATCTATCTTGACCCAAAAATAAAGTGCTGTGAACTAAATTCTAAATATATAACATAAATAAACCAAATCCTAAATACATGCAATGCTGTTGCTGCAACAGAGCTATCAGTAGAGCTAACAGCAGAGCTAACAGCAGTGCTAACAGCAGAGCTAAAAGTAGAGCTAACAGCAGAGCTAACAGCAGAGCTAACAGAAGTGCTAACAGTAGAGCTAACAGCAGAGCTAACAGTAGAGCTAACAGCAGTGCTAACAGCAGAGCTAAAAGTAGAGCTAACAGCAGAGCTAACAGTAGAGCTAACAGCAGAGCTAACAGTAGAGCTAACAGCAGAGCTAACAGTAGAGCTAACAGAAGTGCTAACAGTAGAGCTAACAGCAGTGCTAACAGCAGAACTAACAGCAGAGCTAACAGCAGAGCTAACAGTAGAGCTAACAGCAGAGCTAACAGCAGAGCTAACAGTAGAGCTATCTGCAGTAACAGGATTGAGTGTAAAGCGAGAGTATAATTAACAGTTTTCTTTAAAAATATATATATTTTGCATAGAATTTCCATGAACTGAGTTATGTATGTTGTTAAAATGAAAAAAAAAAACCCATCAGATTAGTTGCACTAAAATGTTTTGTGTTTCATAGTTTTCACACAGTGTATAATATTGTGTTTTAGATGCAAGTGGGGTTTTTTTTACTTAAAAATGTAAACACATGGTGTCCGGCTGAGTGGAATTTTTTGTAACTCTATGAAAACTAGGGTTGTTACTCAAAACTGTAAATTCTGAAAGAGCTGCAACTTCTTTAACTCACCATGTTCCCAACCCCAAAACACTGCACTATACTCCCACTTTGGTTTATAGATGCTGTTTTTTTCTATAACCCTTTAAACTTCCAAGGGTCCACATATAGGCTGGAAGTAGTCGCTGAAAAATATTTAGCATTTAACCTTCACTGTCTGAGAAAACTGGCACACTTCTACATTGAGCGAATCATTTGAACTTTGTTTCATCATTCTTTTATTGAGACTGTTTTATCTTTCTGCCTGGTGGCATGGTTCGGTCACACTTCAGTTACAGAAAGAAACTCATTGAATCAAATTGTCAGATGGTCCAGTCATCTGATTGGTGAGTCCCAGTCATGTCCCGCCTCCCTGTTCACTAAACAGGTCCAGAGGATGGTGACAACTATTCTTAATAATGACGACCATCCATTACATAAAGAGTTCCAGCTTCTGCCCTCGAGACGGAGGTTCTTAGTCCCAGGGTGCAGGACACAGCGATACAAAAAAAGCTTTGTTCCTGCTGCCATCATGTTGTTTTTATTTATTTGTATTGTGTTTTTA
>CM035787.1:20828974-20916474 GCA_020466265.1 Siphamia tubifer | reverse complement strand
CGTCACTTAGTTCCTCAAACATCATCACACCTCATGCCCCTCCACCAACCATACTTTGCTTCCCAGTTTAAGTCAGAGTTAATCCCAAAGCAGTTTATTGCCATGAATGAAATAAGAGTTAAAAATAGCAGGAGATTTTAGCCCTGTTTGAATAGTGTTCATTGTCTACACAATTATGTAATCAACCTTCTCATATTAAACCTCTTCTGTGGAAACTAAAAGCAGATGACAAGAATGTGTTACATGCATGAGCACAAGATGATGTAACAGCACAAAATCATTTAATAGATACCAGTGTTTAAGTCCTTAATGTGTTTTTATGACCTAACTGAGGTTTTTCTGTTTTTAATCCTTTCTGTTATTTTACTGTTCACTCACAGAGACTCTGTAAAAATGTACAAGTTTAAAATGCAATGTTTACATAATAAAATAAAGGTAGTTTTAACCCATATCAAATTAATTGACCCATTTTAATATTATGTTTCAGTCAGAAAAGAAATCTAAGAATATGATACTGAATAGGGTTATGAGTTATATGAGTAAGAAATGGTTTGATTCATTTAACTTTACATGTGTGTGTTTTTTGGGGGTTTTTTTTACACAAATTTTTTATCTTAAATAATGGTTTTGGAGACATAAGACATGGTTCATTACATTCATTTATTACAACCAATTTTTGCTGTTTCTTTTTGTAAACCTATGCAATACTGTATGTTATGAAATTAAAATGTACATGTGACTAAATATTTGACTAATTCAGCAATGCCTTCAAATCAATTTGATAACAATAAATATTAACTATTAGAACTTAAAAAAATATTTATCATATTTATGTGACATTTTAAGTAAATAATATTAAAACAAATGTAATACTGTATTAACTCATTACTGTACTAGCAAATAAAAGATTTTACTCTTAATCATATTCAGTGATGTTACATGACTATATACTGTGAAAGACACAATGTTTAATCTACAATATTAGACTTTACACAGTATGGTCAAAAATGCTACAAGGCTTTTCACATCACTAAATAAAAAGTAGAGGTGGAAAGTAACTAAGTAAAAGTACTTAGTTCCTGTACTTAAGTAGATTTTTTTTAGGTATCTGTACTTTACTTGAGTACTTATTTTTCTAGCAACTTCTTACTTTTACTTCCTACATTTTTGCATAAATATCTGTACTTTACACTCTTTACATTCTCAGAATAGACTTGTTACTTTTTCAATCTAAACAGATGTGACAGTACGAAACTGTAACTTTATATATTATAGTTATATGAGTATTATCTGACAATTTTGACTCTTTGTCTCACAATTTTTACTTTTTATCTCGTAATTTGGACTTTTTATTTCACAATTTAACATTTTATCTCACAATTTAGACATTTTCTCTTAAAACTATGCATTTTTTCTTTCATATTTCTATATATTTTTTTAAATCTCATGTTGACTTTTTATCTCAATTGTGACTTTTTTCCCCCCATTTATTCTAAATGTCTTGCCCATACCTACAAAACTGAATACAGTGACCCTATCAAACACATTATCTACACAGTAACTGACTTTTAAAAGCTTTATTTTACATACTTTTCAAGCTTTTCAGATTTTTCCAGGTTAAATAAGTATTATTGTGTTCGTGACAAAAACAATACAGTTTTACTTTTTACTTTTGTACTTTATTACAATTGAGAAATTGTACTATTTTACTTTTACTGGAGTTGAATCAGTACTTCTACTTTTACCAGAATATTTTTTCACACCAGTAGCTGTACTTGTACTTAAGTTCAGAATGTGAGTACTTTGACCACCTCAAATAAAAACGTTTGTTGAACTGTATTTAAAAAGAAAGTCCAGTGTGTCAGGATGTTGAGTCACATTTTGTAATAAACATCCAAAATGTAATAACTTTTTCATTTAATTTTATTATAAAGCCACATTTTGTAATCAATTTTGCTGCATTATGTAATGATTTATTCAATTTTGCAGCAGTAGGTGCTTTGGTGGTGTGACATTAAAACTCAAGAAGCTGTTTGGGAAACATTCCAAATGGTTTATGTCTTGGCTTTTAATTAAACATATTAGACATAGACAATTTGAAATGACGGAAATATTTTGGAAAAAGAAATGTTGTTTGTTTAGCCTTTTGATGCCATTTTATAGTAGTTTAAATTGAATCTTAGTGGATAAATGATCTGGTCACAGCAGCTTTATAAACAAGCAGAAAACACTGACGTTGTTTAACCTCTTAAGCCCCAAGAGGGTTTTCTGGCAAATTCTGCATGTCCAAATTAAAGTAAAATACAATTAACAAACAAATCAGAATCAGAATCAATTCTTCACATGTGCTCAACATACAAAGGTATTGAAATTATGTTTCTCGCTCCCCTATATGTTCATTTAAAGTGCAGATGTGCTACAAACAAAAATCCTAGCTAAGTAGAAAAAATAAATAAATAAATAATAATAATAATAATAATAATAAACTAACTATGCTTAAAACAAACAGCATGAAACAAAGCATCCAAATACAACTAACACACAATGTATTCAATACCACTGGAGAATACAGCAACATTAATGAAATAACGACGGAATGACACCGTTAAAATACATACATATGTATGGACTTGGAAGATTGTTATTGTAATTAATTTTTAGGGAAAAGGGGTGGGAGTTCATAAGCGATGCTTCTTCTCACTCCTTTTCGAATATGTTTTATGTGTAGTATTTTTGTATTTGTTTTTTGTAAAATTTGTTTCGGCTGTATTTTTATTTCTTTATTTGGTTTACTTCTTTATTTTTTTTTTTTGACATTCATATTCGAAATAAATCTATTAATTAACTAACTAACTAGAATTGTTACGGAGAATAAAAAAAGTTGCCAGTGTATTTTGTAATAATCTTCTCAAAATGTAATAACTTATTACATAATGCGGCAACATTTACCACAAACTGTGTTGGGGCAATTTATTACAAAATGCAGCTTTATTACAAAATGAAATGAAAACGTTATTACATTTTGGACGTTTATTATAAAATGCGGCTCAACACAGGGTGGTGTGAGACAGTGAGTAGGACAGCAGATGTCTGGCCCTGGTCCCAGGTCCATCACATTATAGCAGCCAAGGACGTTAAAGACCTTAGCAATCCAGCTTAATACACACATGTCAGTATGCTCTGTAAGTCCCTGCAAAACCTGGACATCAACAAATTTTCAGTGACCACAGAGTGAAAAAAAACCAACCAAACTTCAACTACTCAGTGGCTCAAAGGAGGAAACTTGGCCTCGCTAAAGGAAGCTAAAGCTGATGATTAGACAGATAGTGTTCCACGCTTCAGCTAGTGTTTCAATCAGTCATTTGTCAGGTTTGTTTGGTCATGGATACATGCACAAAGACTTTCTGAGATGCAGGTACAAACATGGTAGCCCCGCTTATTACAGAAACTGAGGAGTTAGTTTAATATGAATAAAAATATGAGCATAAAATGAATTAACTAGGCATTGTAACAATGTCTTCCCAAAAAATGTCCCCAAGGGACCCACTTTTTCATTTAAAATATGATAATAATAATAATAATAATAATAATAATAATAATAATAATAATAATAATAATAATAATAATAATAATAATAATAATAATAATAATAATAATGTGAATTTGTGCATAACTAATCCTTTCTGATCATTTTAAATTCCATCTCAGCTTTATTTTCTAATGTCTGTAGTAGTTCAACCTAATACTTTGAAGACATATTTAATTAGAACAATATTTGTTTGATGCATAAATTGCTGAACACATATGCACATGTTAAATGTTCCATTTGGGATATTTAATAAAGTTTAATTATGAAAGCTGAAGAGTATCGTCCACTGAATATTCCTCACTACCCTCAATAATGTCAGCAAAACATAATCATAATTATATAACATTTCTCCTAAATCCCCTGAACTTTAAATACTTTAAAAGCAATATGGATGAAAAGGCAGACAAGCCCTAATTTTTTCCTCTCATCAGTAGAACAAATTAAATGTAGACTAGCCTTTCATACCAGATTAAATGGTAGAAGTCTGACTGTACAATTATGACAGCATTCATTCAGCACGATTAGCATGCTTTTGGAAATCCAGATTTATTTGGCAACCCAAATAAAATCATAGTGACCCAGTCCTTGGAATTGGATGCATAATCCCCCACACTCTCAAATACCTGCGTATCTGAATAATATTTTTAGAAACCATCGCTGCATACACGCATGTAGACAGAGATTCTGTGTTTCTTTGTTTTGAACCTGAATTATTAGAATTTAAATTAGAATTAAAAATAGAAGTGAACTAATTTTCAATGAAATAAGAGCAATATTTTCTGTCACACATTCTGCAAAAAGAAAAACAATACAGCAAGATATAAACAATCACTGTCAATGACTCACAATGATGAATAAATGCCTATCTATCTATCTATCTATCTATCTATCTATCTATCTATCTATCTATCTATCTATCTATCTATCTATCTATCTATCTATCTATCTATCTATCTATCTATCTATCTATCTATCTATCTATCTATCTATCTATCTATCTATCTATCTATCTATCTATCTATCTCTCTCTCTCTCTCTCTCTCTCTCTCTCTCTCTCTCTCTCTCTCTCTTTCTGTCTATCCATACTTAACCAAAATACAAATGTAAGTAAACCTATTCTTTTCCTCAGAGCAAAACTATATGTAACAACATTTCTTTTTCTTAAATCTCTAGTGAACTGCCGACACATTCTGCTCATTTTACAGTCAGTATTTCACTGTGTATTGTCTCTATGAATGCATTTCAGCAGGGTATGTAGTCATCTGCAGGCATATTCTCTGTCTCCATAGCAACACAGGGCAGCTATTAGAGGAGTGGGTCTGTTAGGAGGGGGTAGGTGTCTGGGAGGTGTCGTCTAATGGAGCCTCATGTGGGTCTGTGAGATGAAACAATGGCAGGAAGAGAGCGGAGCTGCGTCACAGGCCCCATGTGCTCTCTGCTGCTGCTGCTGTCCTCCTCTGTCTGCAAGGGTCTTCACCCTCCCCCCTTCCCCTCCTCACATTCTCTCTCTCTCACCTTCAGCCCTGGAATGAAGCAGACCGGACAATCTGCAAGAAAGCTGAGAGGACAATGAAAACAAAAACAGGATGTCAGAAAGAATTTATCTGTCCATGAGGAGTGATCTTTCCACCTAAAAAGCTCCAACTAGACACAATGAAGGGTCAGTAGGAGTGAGTCACACTGGTTTTACAGTCTGTTGGAATGATATATTGGCAGATTAAATTGCCCTGCTGCATGGCTCTGTGTACAGTGGGAGTGATTTATTTCTTGATAAAATCTGAGAGAATGCAGAAGTGACCGAGGTTATTTATACACAGTGTTATTTATTCATTACATACACACACTTCAGATTATTGTGACATGGTGGTGTTAAAGTAAATCTAATAATTATTCAGGTCACAGTGTCTTCTAGGCACAATATCCTTGGAAACCTTGGAAAGCCTTGACCAGCACTGCTTTGTCCAGTAGGTAACATTTAGGATCATTTAATCTCAAAAATATGATATAAAGTGGGTGAATCTGCCTTGGTGGAGTCTGCGCTCTTCAAGTGCTTTTCTAGTATTTTTATTTTTTTTTTGTTTATTTCTTTAATTGTCAGTAACTTTTTGCCAAAACTACTCCACCAATTTCCTTGAAATTTTCAGTAAAGGTGGGATGTGGTGCAGAATAGATCCCATTAAATTTAGTTGAACATAGGTCAAAGGTCAAGATCAAGGTCACCAATAATGTGTTTTCACAATGATAAAATACAGAGTAAATCAGGTTAAACATTTCCAAGAGGTAGGAGAGTTTTTAGAAGGACATAATTGTTGTAGTTTTAGATGATCTTTAATTCACTGCATGGTGGAGACAGGATGGAGCTGAGCTGAACCAGACACTGTTTAGAACTTTGGAAACTTTCTTTATCATCATAAAATAAACAATGCTTAGCTAGAGGTGGGAAGTAACTATATATGAGTACCTTTTGTTACTGTACTTAAGTGTATATATATATTTTTTTAGATATCTGTACTTTACTTGAGTTGGTATTTTTCTGAGAACCTTTTTACTTTAACTCTTTTTGCATGAATATCTGTATTTTATACTCCTTAAAATTGTCAGAATAGACTCCTTATTTTTTCAAACTAAACAGATGTAACGGTACAAAAAATAAATCACTTCAGAGGGAAAATCAGCGGAGAGAAATTGTGACTTTCTATATCATAATTATCTCACAATTTTGACTTTTTGTCTCATAATTATACAGTTTTATCTCATATTTATGACTTTTATTAAATGTCATTATCCATTTTTCCTAAATTTCCTGCCCATACCCATAAAACTGAGTACCATGACCCGATCAAACACATTGTCAACACAGTTATTCACTTTTAAGGCCTTTTTTATGGATACTTTAGATTTTCTGTGGTTAAATAAGTATTATTTCAGCCATGGCAAAAAAAAAAAAAAAGTTGTACTTTTTTTTTTTTTTTTTTTTACATTTCAGAAGTTGTAATACTCATACAGGGTGTACCCCGCCTTCACCCATTGTAGCTGGATTAGGCCCCCACAGACCCCCATGACCCCAGTGACAATAAAACGGGTTCAGATGATGAGACAAGATGAGAAAAGTTGTACTTTCTTACTTATACTTAAGTAAAGGAGTTGAATCTGTACTTCTACTTTTACCAGAGTATTTTTACATACAAGTAACTGTAGTTCTAGTGAATACTTTTACCACTGCTTTCTTAACCAAGTTGATGAAACATGAAAGGTATTCAAATTAAGTTTAAATCATTTCCAGTCTATGAATCTTCTGATTGACTTGCGCCAGATTAACTTTGACAACCTCGACCACAAAAAGCTTTCTGTCAATGATAAATATTTTTGTTCAGTTCCTGGAAAACCTAAATATTTGAGTCAGGAGCCAAGATATGTCAGTCAAAAGCCAGATGGCAAATATTTTCTGTTTACCATTATATAATTTTAAATGGATGAGTTATATAACAACACCAATTCATTACAACATCATCAGTTACCAAATAATATGACGCCTGGTTTTGCATCAGGTGGTAAATATGTTATTTTATCTTAGAAATTTGGACTTTTTAAAATTGGGTCTACGATATATTTCACCATATTGTTATTCAAGTGGTCTGAGAGGATACATGAACCTTCTGCATTGATTCATTAACGTCAATTAATTACAGGTGTTTTCAGACAGAGGGGTCACATAGGTGATCAACAGCTGTAATTAGTGATCACTGATCTGTTTCAGTTGTACAACAATGACTTAAACAATGACTGTAGAATTACTGTAACAGAAAGAAGTTAAAGCAAAAAAAAACTGGAAGTGAAAATAGAATGTAAAGTTTGTTATTTGAGAAGTTTTGTGTGTTAATGATTAAATCAAATGTAGTTGTAGTTTTTACAGGAAGGCACGTTAGCAAAACCAGATTTGTATGTACAAATGAGGTATTTCTATGGTTTTGAGAAAATAAAATGCTAAATTGAAAAACAATGTGTTGTCGTTTATCACAATGTTGAAATAATTGTGCATTTGCTATTTAAAAAAAAAAAATAAAGAAGTAAACCTTTAAAGGTGGGGTGGGAGATCTTTTTTTGGATTTTTTATTTATGTATTTTTTTTTTTTTTTTTTACCATATTGCTTAAAATCTTCTTCATGATCCCATATCACACACTGAAATAAAATGTTTGCCAAAAAACCCAAAATGTTTTAGTCCAGTCTAAAACATTCCAGCCAATCATTGTACTGATCATCTTTACAATGATTGACTGATACGTCCATCAAATATCAGTCCCCCCACCCCCCCAATGCTCTCCCCCCACCCCTCGCTCCCCCTTCTGCACATTCACATAAACAGCTATGGTGGAAAAGACGACAACCAGCAGCAAAACCAAAGTAAAAACTGTGTTTGAAAAAAGCTACGGCCATGAGGAAGAACGGAACAGGACAAGGGTGGTAACCGTTACCACAACTGAAAAAGAAAAAGAAGCTCAAAACTGATGCTAAGGTGACCATGTTTCTACTCAATAGGTAAGATGATACTGTTATGATTATATAATATTTGGACATACTAATCAGTTATGGGTATCGTATTCACCCCATCAGTGAGAAAATGTCAGATATTGACCAAACATAATGTTCCAGCAGGTGTTGCTAAGTTACCAACAGTGTGTGTAAACTGCTGCTGTAACAACATAAACTATTGTCTTTATCCATTAGTTTTCATGGTGTTTATTCCATGCTTCTAAACCTTTTGTTAGCTAAGCTTCAAGTGACACAAACTGATAAATGTTGATTATAGTTTTGTTATTTAGGATGATAATTAACGTTGACTTCTCCTGATCGCTCCAGACAGAAGCACGTTGATGTATTTTTGAAGGCGTGGTTTTGAGGGGTGAGCTGAGGTATGGGTGTGTATACTTTCAAAATATAGCTGCAGGAACCGTTTTCCAAGATCTCCTACCTTACCTTTAATAGTTTAAGGTTTTAAATGTGTGAAGTGGTTACGGTTCATCCAATGACCAAAGGGTTGGCAGTTTGAATCTTAGTTCCAACTCTTTACATGTCACAGTGTCCTTACAAAACTAAGACACTGAACCCTAGACTGCTGCCAGTTTAGCACTGTTAAATTTAAAAAAACAAAACACTGTGAGCACCATGCAGGTCTATATAAAGTGCAGTCAATTTACTTTCTACATTAAGTGTTAAAATTACATGTTTAAAATGTTAAATGTACTTTATAAAAATGTTAATCTATATGTTACTCCATAAATATGTTTACAATTCAATATGTTTTTAACAGAATTATTGTGGCAACTGCAGATGCTTTTCTGTAAAAATTATTCTTCAGTGACATTGAATGATATAGTATCAGGTCATTTACTTGATATTGAGTCATTTGATTTAGACTGAAAGACAAAACATTATATGACTTCAGCTCCTTTCACATTTAGAAGAAGACTTAAATGTATATTTAGGGACCTGCAGTTTTTAACACTTCAATGTTCTGGTCTCGAGGTTGGATTCAAGCATGTAACTCAGGCTGATGCAAAATCAGATCAGGTTTCTTTACTTGGTACACAGGTAAACAGGTCAAATGCAAAGAAATTATCCAAGAGAAGAGCTGAGGTGAAGTTGATAAGGGCAGGGTTGGCAAAGATACTACGCAAAAAAAATCCCACAAAGTTCTCAAGAAAATACCTGGGATGTTTGTCACAGAAAAATGCAGATGAAGAGGAAGCAAACACACAGACCAGTGCAACACATTAGGAGTGAAGCAGACAACCTCAGCAACAGGAAACACAAGAAGACGATGTGATTGTGACTAAATAATCCAGAAAGCAACAGAATATGAACACAAAAACATGTGATAAAACATGGAATGGGTCCTGAGACCACCATGTTTCTACAGTCACCTCCTCTTCTCCATTTTTTCTGTATCATATTGATAATCAACCACCACCACCACCATCCTCATCATCATAATCATCGTCTTCATCATCATTGACTATGCAATACCATACTGTAGAGTTTCCTTAAAATAAACCTAAGGGTACTTAAGTGCTTATTTGGATTTTTTTTAGAATATATTGAATTTTTTTTAAGTATTATCATTAACAACTAAAATCTGTAATAGTGTACATATTTGCAAATAAAACTATTTTAAAAGATCATTTGTGTGTGTACATCCTTATAAAGTTCTATGGCGGCAACAGACAAGAAATGTTAGTACAGACTGATTACTTTTAGAGACTACAAAATGATTGCAAATTTACTAGATACTAGTGTAGCGCCCGTAGAAAATCTGAGATGGTTTGCTACTAATTTGTTGTGGAAGTGGGTGAAATGAGTTGAAAAGAGCAGAAAGAAAGACTATAGGAAATAGTTGGGGCTGTTTTGGAAGTGTGTCCTGGAATTGGTGTGTATGATAATGCCAATGGTGTAAGTTGTTACTGTTGGTGGAATTAGTAAAACAAAGTTTCAGGTGGAACAGACTGCCTACCACTGTAGTGGTTTGTGTCATGCTAATGCTGCGACACCAATCAATGCCCAGCAAGATATATTATTACAACCATGAAGTGAGCCACCAGTCACTCATCCGACACTCAAAAGTCGCTGTCTACTTTCAGACTTGAATGCACTAAAAGCATGAAACTGGGCCATGTGTGTCCGCCTACTAACATACAGCTAACAACTAACAAACTAAAAATGAATGAAAAGGCTTTAAAAGTGAAGTGATGAAGTGGAATGGCAGATGAGCGATATAGTAATGTAGCCTACAGTCATTAAGACTGGTGCAATGTTAAATTGAAGGTGAATTAGATGTTCTGTCTGTTAGTTTAATAAATTATGGACTTTAACTCGTGTGAATAATAACCTCGTTCGCAACCGGACGTTCTGACCACCGTGATGTGATCTGCTTTGAGAAACGTGGGGATAAATGTGTTGCAACCAACGTAGACAGAAATATCTAACATGACTTCCAAAGATGAAAAAAACGCAGCAGCATACACCATCAACAATGAGGGCAATTATTCAGTCAGTGCAATTACCACAACATGTATCATGTGTGAATAGGCCACTATGTCTTTGTTTGTGGTTTGATGATAAGGCAGAACAGAACTGTGAGGATATGCAGCTGTAGCCAAATCAGGGGGCGGGACTTAGGTAATGTGCACAGCAATGCTCAGATCGACAAAGTTAGAAAGAGCAACTAAATTAGTTTAATATCTTTGTTGTTGTATGTTGTAATGTGTAAAACTTTGCACTGCAATCGGCATAGTATTGGAAAGTCACTCTCCAAATTTTGGATCATTTGGTGGAGTTATGGGAGTCTTAGGTGTTCCACAGACAAACAGGACACACTACAGACAGAGATTTGTTGGATTATAGATATTTTACAGAGAGATGAGACGTGTAGATGTATGGGCAAAAACTGTTTGTATATTTCATTACACAAATCAGCTCGTCCTTTAAAACTCAGTTCTATGCATATATTTTCGGTTCTCTCCAAAACTTGGCAAACAAAATCTACTACTGTAATAATCCATCCTGACATTTTGACAAATTTTCACAGTGATGATTTGACATGAATGCGCAACAAGTACAGATTTTTTGTTTGTTTGTAAATATCATTTTTGGAAAATTGCATTACTTACATGTCTAAAACATGCATCACTATATAAAAGCCCAGAGCTGATTTGCAGAATAGCACTCATTCACACCCTCTTCATTATAATGTAATGCTATTAACATTGGGTCTCGGTGTATCCTGCTCATAGATTAATGCAATGCTATTAGAGATTAGGCACCTCTCCAACTATAGTATGGCATCATCATCTAGGCTTAATTAAATTGGTTTACTCCCAGACACATGGTTCTCCCTGTTTACAGAATGTTTCTCTCTGGTGTATGTTAGATAGAGACATTGAAATATAATATAAACCTAAAGGTCCCTAGATATTTAAATTAAAAGTCAAGTTTTCCGCTACATGACTTTAAGACTGAAAGTCTTTTTATACTATTAGTTTACAGGCCAAAATACTCGGGACAACTTCTTGATTATAATGTCAGTTTGTGTAATATCCAAAACAATCAAATGAAAAAATTGCTCATGTCTGGAAAATCATACATACATGTGTTTTTATCTTTACATTTCACTTATAATTACTAGTCTATTTAAAAAAAAATTGTACAATATACAAAAATAACAATACATTTGTTGCAGTCTCCTTTTGGTATCTTTGCTGAAAATAAGACTGGCATGTTCAATTAATGATATTTTAAATAATAATAATAATATTAAATCTGACTCCTGAAGGTTTATGAAATTATGGTTAACCAGTATACTGTGCTATTATTTTGCATCTATGCCAGAAAACACGCATAATATATATGTTAAATACTAATCATATAAACACAGTGTAGCATTAATATACAACATACCAAATATATGAATGTAAGATTAAGTATGTCATTTATATTTTATATGTATATAGCATAATTAATACATTGCTGCTGAATTAGATAACTTTATTTTGACCTCATATGCTTGGTTGGGTCTGTTTCTTTCAAGCATGACTCATCTGTATGCATAAACAAATACTGATATACCAGGATTCTGATTTACTTTACTTACTTGGCCTTTTTATTATTATTATTATTATTATTATTATTATTATTATTATTATTATTATTATTATTATTATTATTATTATTATTATTATTATTATTATTATTATTATTAATAATAATAATAATAATAATAATAATAATAATAATAATAATAATAATAATAATAATAATAATAATAATAATAATAATAATAGGACAAAAAATAGGAATAACAGAAATAATAATAGTACACTGTAGATTTTGCAGTGTTAATTTGGAGACAATGGGACAAAATACACTCTAGAAGAAGTTAAATAAACTCTCTAAGTGTTGATTTAACACTGCAAAATTTACCGTGTAGCAATAATTAACCATAAAGACAAAGGTATTAAGAAATAAATAGAAAGTTGTACAACAACAAAAATCATAATAACAAATGTAAATAGGTGTAAATAACTTCATAGAGGGAACATATGGAACTAAAAGTAAATACAATTATGTGAATCAGTAACATTCCAATTTATATGATCAAAACAGATGAACTTAGTGAATAAAGTGCTAGTAGTGCACACACTCCACATGTTGACAACAGCTGTCATCTGGCCATAGTCTGGCGTGATGACGTCAACACAAGGTGAGCAGGACAACGTGAGGCTGCAGTCAGTCTGTCAGTCAGCCAGGCTCAGCCGCTCCTCATCCTCCCACCCTGTCACGTAAATGACAGCCCGCTCTCACTACCACCACCACCGGGTTCACTGTTGCCACACACACCCGCTGTCCTTCTACATGGCCCAGTACTGTTTGCACGTGCAGTGGAGGCTTCCCTCACCAGGGCTGCCGGCGGTGTTTCCCCAGGTGAGTGGACACTTCCATTGGCTGTAGCCTCTTTGTTTTCAGTTAGCTTTAGCTCCTCTTTGTGGAGTTTATTCGAAAAGTGGCGCGTGCGTGCATGCGCGCGCGGGGGAAAGTGATGTTACTGCTAAACTATAGAACTATCAAACTATCAAATAAATGTAGTTTAGTTTTCATGCTTGTGAGCTGCTTATCTGTTCTTTGGTTGTGTTTTTTTTGTCTGTTCTTTCTTTTTTTTTTTCCCGAGGAGCGTTAGTGGTTGCTAAGGTGTCACTCTTGTTGCCATGGGCGTTTTTTCTGTCTGCATGTGCAGTTGGAGGCTGTGCACGGGACACGTATGGGTAGATAATATACCAAGTATCGAGGATAGATTTACACAACAAACTCACACAGACGACAGGCGAAACAGAGCAATGGAAAGGAATTTAAATATTTGCTATTGAAAAGAGGGAAAGGACTGGGGAGATTAAGGGATAATAATAATTTAGCCCTTTGTAGATTTGCAATAATTACTCCCAACAAGCAATTTTTTATTCATTACCAGAAACTAATATCATAATAGGCCACCTAAGGTTAAATTGACACATGGGGTTCTGTTGAACAAAATATATGTTTCAGACATTCAAGCAAAATTACAGTTTTTTTTTTTTAAATCAAGTGAGTTATATATCCTCTTTGTGGACTTATGTTTATGCTAAGAATAACAAGTGTAACTTGATTTAAATGTAAACTTCTGATGTCCATTCCAGTGGACAGGTGTCATCTGGATAATTGAAAATTGAAAAAAGTTATTTGAATATAAGTTTCTCTTTTGATGTACTAAAAATAACTAAATTAAAAATAATTAATGCATGCAAAAGGTCAAGAATTGTAATTTAGACAAAGCAAAGCTGCAGATAAGAGAAAGAAGATAAAATACTTAAAACTATAACTAAAGATAAAGGATAGACTGATAAACCACTATATTTTAGCCAAAGCAATATAGTATATTGTTTTTTAGCTTTTATGTAAATGTATGTACATTTTCAGATTTCTCCAATTATCCCTAACACATTGTCCCACAGGTCTCAGACATGTTTAAATAGATGGACTGAAGGATTTGGGTTCTATATATTTTAGTGTGTGATTTGGAACATTTTCATGTGAATCTATGCTGTCTGTGTGCACTCAGTAATATACACTAATAACAATGGTGATTGTTGTTGTTTTAGTTAAACTGTGTTTGCCTTACTGTGATAAAACAACCAGGCCAAAGGCTGTGTGGGCCATAGTCTAAACATTAAGAGTCAATGACTGTCATTCTAATCCACTTTTGCTCCATATGGTCAGAGAGGAGAAGCTACACTAGCTTTAATTGTTACTAGCTTGGCTTAGCTGAACAAGGAAGCAAGTGTGACTCACTTTACAACACGTCATATTGCTTATGTTTGATGTAGTGAACTGTTACCTACACAACGCAGTTTTAGTAGTGTAGTAGTTGTAGTAAAGAAGTTAATGAGTCCCACATTTTTTGGGATTTCCAACAAAATCATCACAAATGAAGAGTACTTTTATGAGGTTTGAAATCTAAATGCCATTAGCAAATGTAAAATAGAGTAATGTATGATTTTAGCAGTCCAACTCCTATCCAGCTTGTAATTTGATTTCTTCAAATATTTGACTTGTTTTAGCATGACCTGAAACTGGTGAATAGTTTGCATGGGTTAGTGTTAGACTCAGGTGCAACTAATTGCACCTGAGATTTACTCTATAATTGTCCCCTATTTATGTAAATAATCATAAACATCATACTGGAGAAATATGATACTCATTCCAATTACTGTATTCAGTTTAAGAATATGTGATATATCTGATCAATAAAGAGGATATTTGTCAGGGACATGCGTACATATTCATCTGATGACAGTTACAAAGTGATTATCATATACTGTCATTATTACAGGGGGTATAATTATTGTACATCTGCCAATAGCAGAATGTATAATGAGGCTGTTAAGGCAGACTGGAGGGGAGATGAGTGTCTGTTTTTGGTGTGAAACCATAAGTCATGAAGAGGGTATTTAAAAGAAGAAAAAAGCTAAATCTGAAACACAAACCTTATTTCAGGAGTCTTCCCAATTATCCAACCAAAACTGAATTTCTAGATGAGAGAACAAAGAAGTTCAAGGAGCTAAATTGCTTAAATGAGGGCTTATATAAATTATATTTTCAAACCTTTTCCAAAATGAATTCATACATTATTATGAACTAGACATGTTAAAGAAACTTGAAAACAAACATACTAAAAATAAGGGAATAAATTACCAAATGACAACAAGTGTGCAAAGTGTATTTTCCCGGCTCATCATCATAGATCGGACAGATATTATTACATGCAGCAGATGAAGTTTCAATTATTTATCATGTCTGTTATGATTATATCGTGCATGCGGGTAGGTTGCAACATGAATTCTGTTTTTCTGTCAGTTAGCAGTTACATCCTCATACTACAGCATCTGCTTGAAGGTAGTTATTATCTTCCTTAAACCAACCAGACCTGTATATTTTTCAGGTCAGCTACGTTGTTTTCAGGTCAGCTATGTTGTCTAAAAGTATGAGCAATAAAAGGTCAATGTTTACACATGTGGAGATTGTAGTTGATATGCCTTTATAATATAGTACACAAAATTGCTGTAGCCACTGTTGTATTGGAAGGCCAGTCCTGGGTGACAGATGATCTGTAGTAATGTACCTCAGGACTCTGCTCTACACCAGCTTAAAACTCAATGTTGTAAAAAAAAAATGAACACAGATGCTAAAATATCCAGTGTGATTCTAACAATATAATAGAACAGGAACAAAAGTAAGAAGAAATGTGTTTGAATTTGTGTTTATTATTGTGATTGCTTTATTGTATTAGCATAAAATTATGTTTGCTTAGGGCTTTTATGACTGTGAAGGTCAGATGAGTCTGTGTTTACAGGCATTAACAAGCCTAAACATGTGCAGGACATGGACATTTTGGGGACTTTAACATACTAGACATATAGGTCATATAGGGAAGTAATTAACCTGTAGCTGGACACTCAAAGGAGAAGTAGATGACCTGTATCTAGACACTCAAATGAGAAGTAGATGACCTGTAGCTGGACTTCCATAATGCTTATGTGTGCTTAACTGCACCTGAAACTGACTGCCCCTATGTGAGGCGATATAAGTTAGTTTCCTCCCCACGAGAGGGAAATATGTGTTTTGCCCAGTAACAAAGTTGATGTGTGTATTTAAATGTATGTAGCTTGTTGAATGGAATCTTCCATTGTCACTAAAGATTATACAAAAGTCATATGTTTCATAGTTTATTTAGTTAATTTATAGAAGAAGTTACATTTTGTAATCAATAAATCAATTTTTGTTTTAACTTCTTAAACCTCAATCCTTTTTTGGGCTGTTGTTCGACACCAAGCTGCAGTACATTTGTTACCCTGAATCTATTATCTGTGAAAGTTAAATTTTTTGATTGGATTTATGGAAATAAATTAACTTTCCCATGATATAAATTTCTTTGGAAAGGGTGTATTCAGTAGTTCTACAGTAACTGTCAACCAGCCACACAAAGACTTGCAACTTTTAACTACTTCAGGGATTTCAGGGTTACCCCAAGAAATGTTGTTAAAGGGATAGTTCACTATTTTTCATATGAATTTGTATGGGTTCACTATCTTTACTCTGGTGCACTTACAGTGACTTACCCCCGACAGTGTCCTGTGAGTCGAGTTTTGGTCTGGTTTTGGTCAAAGCGAAAGTAGTCCCAGCAGTTTCCTGGGGTCAACAAAATAAAATGTGTCTTCTCAAACCAATAATTGTTTGAATGAGTGATTTATTTGCATAACAAAAACAAACGGAACAAAAACTCACACCTCGTAATTGCTTTGACCTACTTTCTCTCAATAAGATCAATGTGCATTGTCACTGCTACCAGCTGAGTGCCTTAGAAAACTACTTTCAACAGTTGTTCGGCAGTGTTTACAGCTGCTACGTGCAGGTGTACAGCTGTTAGCAGTGACAACGCACCTTGATTACTATTGAGAGAAAGTAGCTCAAAGCAATTTGATGGTTTTGTTATGCAAATAAATCACTCATTCGGACACATATTGTAGGGCTGCTAGTGAAGCCCACTATATTTTTCTAAAAAAAAAAAAGTTGACAAGAAACATGAAATACTATCCAATATGTAATATTATACAACATTTATTAACATTATTTATACCAACTGTTAACAAAAATACACACTCTGAAATGCACCGTATTCACACTTGATAATGAATAAATAAATAAATGTCAATGACAGAATCCACAAAGTAGGATAAATAGAATAAAGGTTTGTCATATAATGTGGAGGACTAAAAGGACACCATTAAATAATGAATGAAATGTGTCATTAATTCATTAAAATACCAATTCCTTTTACATAAAAACAAACAAACAAACAAACATATATTATTATTTCACTATTTAATTCATTATTTCATGGTCCTTGTGTTGCAGTCGATTATTAATTTATTTTATCTGTCAACCTCATCCATCAAAGTCGGTATGAATGAATAAATAAATAAATAAATAGTGATGCTTAGGCGGGGGGGGCTAAGCAAGAACTGGTGGTCTACTGGGTCTATAGTCCACTGGAGAAAACACATTTAATGTTAATCCCTTATTTTAATTCCATCACTTTTGTCTTAAGGTTTTATTTAAAGGCCTCATATTTTGCTAAACCCACTTTTATTACTTTTTGGTACATTTGTTATTATATTTTGGCCATAATAATTCATAAAGTTTGAATTTTAACCCTGCAGGTGCAGGAAATCTATCTTTATATTAATTGTTTATGTCTATTACTAGTTACGTCACAAGATTTGCACATATAAGGTCCAGACTTCTCACAGACATTTCTACGATTACCTAAAATGTTCAGTTGTTGGTTAAACAGGACGGAGCAGCACAGCCAACAACATGGAGGGGGTGGGGCTTAAAGTGTCTCATATACATTTAAAGGGCCAGTAATCAAAATAACCTTTCTGGTCTCACTACTCACAAATAGGGTTGAAGATGGGCATGTAGAGTTTAATTAATAATGAACCAACATAACAGTTTACAGTTAAATGGAGTTCATGGAAATGTTTTGAAATGTTAAAAAAAAAACTAGAAAAGCACTCAGAGGCAAAGCAGATCAGCCCCTACTTTCACTTCTGTGAGCAGTGGTCTGCCTAGACCAACCTTACAATAAAAGGACCTATAATCTAGAGTAGTCATTTGAATACCAGTTTCATGGATAAAGTGCTAACTATGTCATAGATGGGTATTTCTAAACTATTTTATAACTCATTAGTAACTAATATATGGTCCTTAATTTGGACTTCAATGGAATAAACTGTCATCTTATTTCTCATTTGTTACTTATTAAGAAATGACGACTATTTTTGAATACCACATTGTAAGTAGTCAGTTTTACACCCCTGTGTGATAAAAAAAACCAACTTTATTACAATTTTAATGTGCTTCAGAAACGTGACTTGACAATGAATTATTGATGAACAGGCTTGCATGTTTCAGGTTAGACAAGTTAATTTTGGATTTTATGGCCTAGTTGCTATCATTTTCTTTTCCTTGGTGTGACTGAGTGATGTATCATGTTTATGTGAGCAGATAATTGAAGCTTTGACCAACTCACTTGCCATCTGTGCTTTCAGAACAAGTTCAGCAGCACTGCCCTAATGAACTAATGTGCCAAAGTTTGCAGCTATAAATAATGATGAGCTGAAAACACCCACGTAACTGTTGGTGTCAAAAGCTGCAGCACAATTCTGCCTTTGTGTATGTATGCATCCAAAGTCATATACATGTGACTCATTTTTCCATGTCTCATATAGAAATCCATCAACTTATGACTAAGCTGTCCAGATTTGTGTGGGATCATGTTGTGGATACATCCACATCAGCTGCCTCAGGGCACATCCAGTGTTTTATAGCATCATGTAAACTGCAATGCCTCATTTTATCGTGTGGGTGTATGTGCACGTGATGTACATATATGTCTTGTTTTATTTTCCGTGTGTAGTTTACGAGTGATGCACTGCATGGTTGTAGATGTGTGTCATTATTTGCTTGTCAGTAAAACCCTCCGAAGTGTTGATGAGCCTGCGACTACCCAAGATGCATTTCATTCTCTTCTATTCACATTTTAAACATTTATTAGTGTTTCATGAGATCTAATATAGAACACTATCATTTATTACAGTTCACAAACATGACATGATACATGATAGTAAAGCCATATCTGCTGTCCTAATGTAATGAAACATATCACCACTCTTTGCTTTATCAATCTTTCATAACTCTTCTATTATCTCACTAAGGTATTGCTCACATTGTCATTTTTTTTCACTTATCTGGCGTTTTACTTTCCTGTTCGTCCCTTCCTTGTCTGATAATGTTGCCCTGGCTCGTTGCCCAGCTTGCCAAGCAGTGGATGATCAGGGCACGAGGCTGAGCCGCCTGTCACATGCCATCTGCCAGGTCAAACTTAGACATACCGTCACGTTCTTCACTCTTTACCCTGAGGCATAAGTGTGAGATAAGGAGGCTTGACTTTCCAGGGAGCTTAACCTAGTCGTCCAAGAATGTCAACATAACAGCAACACGATGGTATACCAACGACGGCACAATAAGAAGCTTGGTTGCCTGATAAGCTAAAGTCAAAATAGAATAAAAAACAATTATGAGAGCTTACAAACATATAAAGTAGGTGTTAATACAATACAAAGAGTTGCTGAGGAGGTCCCCAGAGGAATCCCTGCAGCCTCCCTAATCAGTGTTGATCTGGTTAGACGCAGTTTGGCAAACTGTCAAACAGGAAAGACCCTTTTCACTATACCATAGAGCTGACCCTGGGATGTTGTTACTACTTCAACCCAGGCATCAGAACAGAATTTTCCCTTTGTTTGCGTAAATCACTGATACACACAATAGGCTGTAATCCCAGTGTTTCTAAACCAAAAATATGCTCCATAGTATCATTTAACACATGATGATTTTCAACCAAGTCTCTCACAAATAATACATATATTTAAAGAATTTTATGACTACCTTAGGGTCAAGGAATGGTACTAGGGTGTACTTTAAGACAGATTTTTTTAAAGACTTGGCAGTTGTATTAGTAATATTTCAGTCGAACCTGAACAGTTTCCTTATTTACCAGTAGTAGAGTTTTAAAGTGTAAAAGGTATACAAGTTTTAAATGCATAATAATGATAATTTAACAGTACAATGCCAGTGGTCAATTCATTCGTCAGCGTCACTGCCACTCGAATTAGTCGAATTAGTTAATCAATAAACCTCAAACAGCACATTGTGCTCAAAGTAATCCATTTAGTAAATGTAGAGATGAACATAGAGTGAACTGTAAAAATATTGCTGGTAAGAGTGAATTTTAGTGTTCTCCTTTTCATTAAGTATTTACAGAAGTCTAACATTAACTAATGGTAGTGACTGGTTCCAGATTCTTCTTATCTCTGTAGTAAAATGTCCTGTTGAAGCTTATCAATTTAAACAAATGTTTTAGTGTATCTAGTATTTTTAGTGCCAAGACGTAATTCTTTACTGTTATTTGTTACATTTTCACACTTAAAACCTCGTCTTGTCCTACTATAAATAGTGCATTATATAAGTATAGTACAGTGTTCATTGGGCATTTAGCCAACATCTAATGACTTGCTAGAAATATTTACAGTATTCCTTCTTCTTAAAGCTCCTGTTACAAAGTCCATTTTTTCTTCATGAGGACTCAAAGTTTTCTCAGAATGAGACAAATGCTGTGAATCAATTGCATTTTACCATGATGTCCATTATGATTGTGTTGTGATTTGCACGTGTCTTAGCACAGTTTAGTGTCAAGTGGCCTTTAGCACACCAAGGCCAGCCAGAGTGGACAGTGGGCAGCCATTAGCAGCCATTAGCAGCCAAGGCAACAGCATGAACCACAAGCACAGAGTAGAGGGTGGGGCGGGGGTTCACCCCTCTGCCCTGAAGCTTAAAGGTGTCATTCCATTCCAAGTTTTTTCATTAATATTACTGTGTTCTCCATTGTTATTGAATACATTGGGTGTTGGTTCTATTTAAAAAAAAAAAAAGAAGTCAGGATTGCTTTGTTTTCAGCTGTTTTTGCACGGTAGAAAGATGACTTGAGGTTGAACAACAGAGTTTACTGGTACTTCCTCATACATGTCCATGATGCGGTAACGATGCATCTGGTTATTTCCACAGAGAGCACATGAACTCGTTTGATCCACCATTTTTCCAGTTTGTGCAGCAGCTACTGTAGTGCCATCTTCTCTTGTAGATGCTAATGCTAATGCTACTTCAAATTTGCTGCCGGGGACGGGCTTAACCCCACGTGGGTGACGCTAAAGTCCATCTGACATCAGATGGACTGTTTTTTTCTGGGTCCCTCGTTCCTCTTGTTGTTTTCTGTGAATGCGGTATGCAGCCAGTGGAGGTGACAAACCACTGTCAAAGGCAGCATGTGTTGGTAACTCAGCGTGACCCATCAGATTCCAAAAGGAGAGTGGAAAAGTGGTTTTCAGCGAATGATACCTTTAATCTTAACACTTCTCAGTTTGCCCTTCATGCTGTCTTCTGACCAAAGAAGGGAGTCCATTTCTGATCAAATATAATTAAGAGCCTATGTAAATGTAGAGTGTATTAGAAAAAAATAACAAACTCCAAGACTTTGTGGAGGTTTTTTACTGAATATCAACCCCGCTGCAAATAAGTAACAGTAAACTATAATCATGTCTGAAAAGCTCCAAGGTCTAGCCTAGTCGTGCTTGACCCACTTAGCGGCAGCACATCTAATGTGCTACAGTAGTAGTCTAGTTATGCTCAATGTAACTTTTGTCTAGATTTCCCTGAAACTGGCTGACGAATATCGGTGAAGTATAGAGTCAGAGGACGGGCGTAACAAAGTGACACTACAATAATTTGGAGAGAAACAACCGGAAACAATCATAGAAGAAGAACAACAATGTGTGGTGATTTTATTTTATCAAAGATGAGTGAAGGACGTGAGAAAACGTCAGCAATCTTTAGATTATTTTTTAAAGAATTGACAACAGTTGTTAAACTCCATAGTCCACCATTTTGTTTAGTCATTTGTAACTTTCTCCGGACTCCTCTGTGAACCTTTCAGCATTTAAGTATGTCATCCTAAATATTACGCTGATCGGTTGTAGTACCGTCCTATTGCATACAGAGGATTTGAACAACAACCTTTTAGCCCCGCCACATCAGATCTTAACCACAATAATAATGGATGTAAATGTAGGATCTAGAAGGTTTGCAGAAAAAGAATATAATATAGGAATGCTGTTGTTAGCCACATGAAAATGAGACTTGTTATTGTTTGTTGTCGTTTTAGAGTAAGCTAGCTTCATTCTGTTGCGCTGCCAGACCTCCACAGTAGAAAATTCTTGTTTATCTTTTTTGGGTTTCGTAGTGGGTACCTTCTAGTGTTAAGTTACATTACCAGATTGTATTGTATTGAATGTTGAAAATCTCCTCAACTAACACTTCAGTCAAACTGAACGAAACTCTAATGCAGAAGTTCTATATCATTTTATGGCTATTGCAGGTTGTGGTGTGGGGTGTTCATGTGGCTGGAAAGTCTAACTTCACAGTTACATGCGGAACCATTAAGTTCTTCTATAAGAACAGGATTATCCAAGGCAGCAAACCTGTTCACTGCACACCTCACAGGCCACAGTGCACCCACACCATCTATATTTACACATGTAAGAACATAAAAAGGACTCTCGAGAATGTAGAAAGTGTGTATTTATTTATTCAGTGTTGTGGTGGATTTGGTAAATGATATAAAATGTGTACAAAATAATTACTTTTAACACTCAGACAAAAAGTGAACCTTTAATGTTCATGCCTACTATGAAGAAATATTGATATTGTAACCTCAAAGACAAAGAGCTATTTTTGTGAAATTTCTTAATTAATTTTCCAACTTACTTTTTAGCTTCTGTATTTGTTATTTCAGTGAAAATCAGGTAGTTTCCTGTATTTGTTTTCACTAACCAGTAAGCTAATGGGTATTATATTGAAACAGTGAAAACTGAAAAATAAGTGACTTTTTCAGTAAAATCAATACCTGATCATGAAAGTAACCATTAGGGGTGGGGGAAAAAATCAATTCACGTATGTATCTGGCTTTTTTGTTTTACGATTTTTAAATATACATTTTTCAAATTAAAATTTTTCTTCATATTTAAATGATTAATTTTAAGACAGATGGGAAAAAAAATAGCGCTTGTCTCCAATGGAGAGTAAAATGTTTTTCTTTGACTATGTTATATCCGTTCCCAGAAAAACTTGGAGGGAAGACAGAATGGTGGATAACTTGTAAAAGTGTGCAGAGATAAAACCCCCACCATCACATTTTAAGTCAAAAGTGTGAACACATTTTTTTTGCTTCGAAGGGAAGAACAGAGCTGGACATATGGAAAGCTGTTTTTACTCACATATGATGTGCAGTTTTTTGGGGGAAATATGACTCCTGATATGATCTGTAGGCATCATCATTCAGCTTTTTCACGTGGTCTAGTGATAGAAAAGCGAGTGAAAAATCCAGAATATCGAAGAATTGCAATTTAAATCGAATCTGCACCCAAAAAATCGTAAATGAATTGAATCGGCATAAAAGCAAATCATCCCAGCCCTAGTAAGCATCTACACAGTTACTACATAGCTTTTATCAGTGAATAAATGTTCACTCTAGAGCCTCTGAACATCCAGTTGGGTCATAAAAATGCATTTTACCTCAATTATTTTATTGTGTTATGATTGGATTAGTGGTTCAATTGTTATTACAGTAAATATTTTAGCTAAGAATAGTTTTGATTGTTGGCTACTATTTAACAGATGAAATAAAATGTATTGACGTGGCCTTACTTAATGATCATTGATAACTTATCTCCAGAGTTGACTACCCATTCACTGATGTCTGATCTCTTGACCACGCATCGATGCATCCATTTGGTGTCTTCGCTGTGTGTCCCTGCCCCAGTCCCACACTTAGCCATTCAGCTTCTCTCCTGTCCCAGTCCAACCCCCCCCCCCCCCCCCCCCCCCCATACACACACACACACAGACCTCCTTTTTCCTGCCCCAGGATGCGATGTAGTGACGCGTTTGCGAGTGCAGTGAGACTGTCCTTGTCTGAATGTGTTTGTGCACTGAGGAGATTGTAAGGAAACAGCTTGCCAGGGCCAGGCAGCTGCTGTTTCCTCCAGCGTACAGCAGTTTGGAGGAACAACAGCAGGATGCCTTGGAGGAGAAGCAGCTCAGCGGCCCTGCTGCTGCTCTCTGGCATCGGGCGGGTCAAGGCCAGGTAGGATTAGGACTTTATTGCCGCGGTGGGGCTGTTAGAGCATTAGGATCATATGATTTAAGCTGAAGCTACACTATTTAAATAGCTTTATGCTTTCATGAGAGTTTGTTACGATATAGGTTTATTGTGATATTAGTGTTAGTTTCTTTAAGACAGTGGACTCCAACCTTTATTTGGTTATTTGCGTCATCATTGGAACCATGCTCTAAATTGCAACAGACTTTGAGAAGAATCACTTTCTCAAGGCTGCAGCATTCTGTAGAAGCTAAGAGGCTTGAGATGGACTTCAGCCACTGAGGATTAAACGGCGTTACTTTCAACATGAGCGTCCATTTCAACTGGATTACCATTTTCCCCTACGAAAGTTGCAAGTCGGGGTTACCTTGTGTTAATTCTTGTGCTCTTGACTAAAAATGTACGAAGGAATGTGACTATTTTGTCCATTCTTTCCCCTGAGTGGATGGTTCCTGTTGATTTCTGTGCTAACGTGAGGTCTATTCAACAAGGAACAATCTCTAAACTGTGGCATTTTCAGGGAGCACCTGTTTTGGATTGTTCTTTGACTAAAGTAGCACAGAGCGTGTGCTTTGTTTTGTGGCTAACATCCTGAGTATTAATAGTAGGTTTAAAAATAAGACAACCTCCTTTCTTTCCCGTTAGTGCTGCAAAATGAGGAAGCCCAGAAAAATTAGACACTTCATTCATCTTTACCCTCCTCAGGGTATACTCTACAGCACACTTTTTGGCACTTTAAGGTCACATCCAGCAAGATGTGAGGTGTTAAAAACTTTAGTGTAGATACAGTGGATAGACTTTGAGTTTGAAAGAGGAGGCACGTGACAAGTTGTCAAGGGTAAGACAACACCCAGCAAATGTACAGCAGATGTCATTGAAAATCACTGTCACTGAATACCAATACCTCCTACCACAAATTAAGTTTTACTAAAGAAGGTCAAGTTAAGTGACAAAGACATTTAAACATATGTCTGTTGTTGCATTAAATGACTAACATAGGTTTGTTGTAGCATGACATTTACTTTTTCATATTGAATCATAGGAAAAAATAAATAAATAAATATATATATACATATATATATATTTCACTGTCCAGTAGTATATCAATACTAGTGATGCATTTTTTTGGACCGATCACCAAATAACTTAATCTGCCGATTGCCGATCGCTGCCACTCACAGAAGGAATTTTAAATATCCATACCTTTCATCTAGAAGACAGTGCATCATCTATAGAAATAAAACTATCTATTAATTAACTATATTTTAAAAAGTACAGAAACAGTCAAGATGAGATGACCTGTTCCAGTTTGAAAATGGTCACTAGTAATTTACGTCACGTGTTCAGCTTTTTGATCTGCATGTTTTTCCGATCGCCGATCAGGCTATTTTTAAGCAATATAGGCCAATGATGATCAGCAGCCAATCGGTCAGTGCACCATTAATCAATACCAATGCGATGTAAATTTAATCCAGATTCATTTGTGTCTGTTTCAGTTGGCGTTTTACACAGTAGTCTAAAAAAGCTTGTGGTACATTAGAGCAAATCACAACCTGACTGACGGCTCAGGTCAATCATCTGGGGTTTACGTCTGTTTACATCCTTCCCTCTTTTACTTTATGGGCTGCCAACAGCATGACAAGTGTATGCAAACAAGATAATGAGTCAGGGAGGGGTTGAGGGGTTCAGACAAAGCTGACAGTCTTGTTGAACTTGACAAACTTGAGCACTTTTTTCCCGCTTTGTGTTTTTCTATCTTATATTCATCACATTAGGCTCAGTGGAGTGACGGTTATTTACATGACTTCTTTAAATCTGCTTCAGCATGAGGTTGAACTAGTTTAACAACTAGGGAACTGGTAGTAATGCAATTAAGAATGGTGCAATAGTGAGTTGTTTCCTTCTGCAAATAAGGCATGATTTGATTTACCATGACACATCATTACTGCAGATACAACGATTAATGTGTTCTAATTTAAGATCAGAGTTTTATTAATGTCAATGAGAGGGGTGTCTTCATGTGTTTGATCCATTCGGTGAACTTGATTGTGGAAGTAATGTAAAAGAAAACAGGTGATAAAGTGGCTTATTTATTCATCAGATTATTGTTAATAAATGATCAGAGGTGAAAAGATGACACTATACAATTAATAATGTGTGACTAATTAGTGGAATAAGTTTATCAGCCAAGTATCACGTGGTTGGACTTCTCATGCATTAGAACAGTATCCTATTGTGTTTCATCCAAAATGTTTTTTTAAGTGATTTGTTCAAATGTTTTGCTATACATTCTTGTTTGAAACTGAGAGGACGTTAACATACGTATACAGGGTGTGTGTCAGCTGTGTGGGAGGAGACAGGTGTGAACCATGGGTTGATATTCAGAGGCCGTCACTCCCTTTTACATTCCTTCTCTCGTGCCATTCACACACACACACACACACACACACACACACACACACACACACACACATACACACACACACACGCTGTTTGTCCATGTCTCCAGGACCAAGTTTGTAATCATCACTTAGTGAGTATATATATATATATATATATATATATATATATATATATATATATATATAATAAAATACATTTTTAAAAATGAAATAAACACATCTTGAAACCTTTGAAGCTGTGTGGGAGGATGTTTTATTTTGGACCTGTTTCCCTCATGCTTTATGGGGACTTCAAGAAAAAAAACTATTTAATGTGTTCATAGGGGACATCATTTGCATACATTTCTTCATTTCACACAGATTTACATTTTAATAGTGGGGACCTACATTTCTATTTAACAACTGTGGGGACCTGAATTTTGGTCCCCATTTTGTCAGAGGTCCCCATGGTGTGGCTGTGTAAAACATATCAATGTCCCCATAAAGATAGGAATGCAAGCACACACACACACACACACACACACACACACACACACACACACACACATAACCACATTGCTCCAACCTACTGTAAAGACTCAAACCCTCAGTGTTTTCACTTAGAGGAACTGCAGCAGCTGACAGACTCACACACCCACACAACACACTTCACACTCACATGCTGTTAAACTAGCAGCATTGAGGAGAGCTAGTAGGTTTAGAGTGAGACTTGGCTTCCTGGGTTCTTTGGTTTTGTGGATATGGGAGGCAGAGAGGAGGTAATGGTGAGCACTTTCGGGTCCACTATGCTGTTTTCCCGCAGCAGGTTGAACCGTTTCCGACTCCGTCCAACTCAAAGCCCCGTGAGAGGGAGGCATGGGAAACCATCAAAACACAAGAAAAAACACAGGTAGGTGTGATGGCACAGATTTAAGAGTCCTAACCAGAGCTGGAAACACAAAATAATCAGAGTTTTGGTAAAAGTTTAGTTCAGTTGTAGATGTTGCTATGAAACTGTATGTTAATACTTTTTGTGGTGTAAAAGCAATTTATCTTTGTAACATCAAACTAAATGGGAGGCGTAGTCGCAATAGTGATGACAAAATCTAATTAATGGTAAAATTACTGTCCACTTGTAAAAGCCAACCTCAGATTTGTCAGGTAATTCAGGTTTATATGAGGGGGTGAGACATTTGTGATGGCAGTGGGATATACAGGAAAGCAGATAAGGGGGGGGGGGGGGGGGGGGGGGGGGGGGGCACTTTTCATCCTCACTATTGTTTTTTAAATGTATGTTTTGGCAAATTTTCAGCACATTTCTTCAACTAATAACTGATGCAGAGCCATTTGAGCATTAATTTGCTTTATATATATATATATATATATATATATATATATATATATATATATATATATATATATATATATATATATATATATATATATATGTGCAGTGTTTACTTCAGTAGCACAGACAGAATATAAAGAACAACTAGTGCTGTAAAAGGTGATTGATCAGTTAACTGTGAGAATATATTAAGTGATGTATATATATTAAACAAAGCATGTATTTTAGAACTAATTTCTCAAACAAGTTGAAACGTAAGTTGAATGTCACCTGGAAAATCATAACTATTTTTCAGAGAAGTCATGTCAGTCAGGCCAACAGCTTAAAAAAGGGAATTTTTAGTGCATAGGATTTGACTATGGAGTCAAACTGTAAAAACATTGTTGAAAGAAACTCAACACACTGAAATATTTGACACTTTTCCAATTGATTTGACTGACTGGGACTGTCACATTGGATGATATACTACTTCGCTATATGTTGGAATGTAACCACACTGGTTAACACACATAATACATAATAAGAACAATAACAAGCAATAGATTTAAAGTGTGAAAATCATTGTGATTTGTGAAAAACAATTGAATGATAGCTGTTAGTCTTTACTCAGAACAGCCTTTTTTTGTTTGTCTGTTTTACAGTTTTCTGTTTTGAACGTATGATAACTTAAATTCTGACCAATATTAGAACTTACTTTACTGCAATGAAGTGCATATTTGTGGTGCATGCCACTTTATACTACTACTGCATCTGAGAAATATTATTAATATTATTTCAATATTTTACCTTCACTGTATCAATTCTGTGGTTTGTTGTAGTTTTTCATTTTTCCATCAATCACCAAATGTGGTGATGTTCCCTGTTTTTGTTTCAGTCATGGTTCTGTTGAGTTCAAAAGTATCCCTTTTATTAAAAAAAAAAACTATTTAAATACCGTCCTGTATTTGCTGTCACAAAACTAAAAACAGCTCATGGAAAGTTGACTTTTAAAGATATGTTGACATCACAAGACAAACCACAACACAGGACAAATCATATGGATTATAATGAATTGCTTTGATCCCCACAGTATGTAAAGTAAATGAGCGACACTGTTAAATGCAACATATAAAAAACCAACACATATAATAATAATAATAATAAAACACTGATAGTTACCACTTTACCAGACACAGACTGTTTTGACTTTTCATTCTTTAATCGAACCTGGGTCATATTATTTCTATATGTTTACTTAAATAAGGTTTTGAATGCAGATATCTGACTTCAAATTAACTATTTTCAATAATAGTACTCCAGCTAAGGATATGAATAGTTCCACATTCACTCTAACTTCCTTTTTATGTGGAAATACCATGAAACCAGATTAGATAATCAATGGAAAACCAGACTCAACCAGGTCTCAACTGACATATTTTTGGCACACAAAAAGATCAACGCATCACAGTTGAAACATCCCCGGTATTTTGGTCCTGGTTAAACTGGGAACTATCAAAGCATTATCTTTCTTCAGTTGGTGGCATGTGAAGCCATCTGGCGTGTTACTGGAGTAGTATCATATGTCTTGTGATTCGCTGACTTGAGGAATGTCACTGAACTGCGAACCAGTGGAGTGAGTCAGCTGACCACTTCCTGTGTCTGAATTATTGGGTCATATTTTTTTTTTTTTTTGTTAGAGCTTAAGGGTGCCTGTGCATGAGTATTTGTCATCTGAGAACAGTGTCGTCTGTTTTATGTCTTAATAAGGCTATTGTAGTTACTGAAGCCTGAAACTAAAACTAACAGGAAAACATGATCTGGTAAACAGAAGTAAATACAGATGTCTGAAGAAATAGAAATAGGATTTTTCTCTGAATGGTTCATGGTGTTTATGTTGTCTTTAATAACCCCCCCCTCCCCCTTTTAGACCCTTTTAGACTTCAGTATGAATTTAACAGTAGTGTTAGAACAGTTAACATATTTGACAATTATGCACCAACGTTACTTTTATCAGTGAGATTCATGATTTTATTTTCATAATTTTAAATAAAGTGAAGGGAAATACAATACTATACACTGGAGACTTTATAGGAATATTAAGTCTCACAATAATACAGATTTAATTTTATCCATTTGACAACTCTTAAAGCTGTGTTGTCTTTTCATATCATTTGGTAAACAGCTCTATGGTTTTCCCCCTTTAACAAAGAAGATGTTGTCCAAGTGAGGTTTCATACATTTCAGTGCAACACTGACTTTGTGTGTTGATGTTTTACAGTGGAAGACTTTCTGCATAATACGTAAACTACAAACAAATATTCAGAGAATGCCTAATTTTGTCCCTAGTTTGTGCCAATCTCAAGTTTCTATAACAACCTGTTCTTGGATTAAAGCCAATAATGTTATTTTGACCTTTCTGCTAAATGTGACTTTGACCTTTGACCTTTTAAAATATTGATAATTTTGTTAAATGTATATATGCATCAGTGTGTGTAATATTATAATATACCCAGTATTGATTAAGTTATAGTGTGATATGTCTATGCTTGACACACACAAACTGTTACAGAAGTAAATTTTGCGACATGTCACCTTTGACCTCCAGAGATCTCAAAAACTATTGGTCGTAGGTGATAACAACAATTATGAGAATTGTAGAAATCGTCATTCCACATCGTTTGGTACCAATCTGAAAGTTCTGTGACCCTCTGTTCTTGACTTATAACCACTAATGTGATTTTAAACTTTTAGTTAATTGTGACCTTGACCTTTGACCTTTGCTCAAATGGATCATTGCATCTGATGCGCATTAGGTATATGTATATGCCCATGTAATATCTCAAGTATTCATTGAGTTATAGCATGATATGTCTCTGCGGACACACACACACCCACACACACACACACACTGTGATTACAATAATCTCTCCCAATAAATAGAAAATACCAATAATAATAATAATTATAATAATAGTTAAAAGTTGACAAGAAATATGAGATTATATCTTTAAAATAATTCAGTAATATAACCTATAAAATCAGCAGTGCCTCAAATGAACAAAACTAAAATGCTTCATGATGCTTCAAAAACAAATCTGAAGGACTCAAAAAAAAACTGAAATATAGTAATGTGGGAAAAGCAGCCATTTGTATCCCTGCTTATTTTGGGACTGGAAAAGAAAAGGAAACTTTTGTTTAGGTTTTGTTACTCTTGAGTCTTTTATGTAATCAATGTGCCATTGTTTGAAGGTAACATGGTGTATTTTCATACGTGGATCAATGTCTGAGGGGTGGAACCCTTAGGAAAACTAAATCACGCTGCTATAGTGACATCTAGGGGATGAGCGGAGGCATTGAGCTTTCAGGACACATTCAGAGGAACAATAGAGACCCCCCTTTGTGTCCGCTCTCCGCCGCTCTCCTCAGTCCAGCCCTCCCTCTTCTTTTGTCTCACCATCCCTCTGGCTCTGCCGCCTCATTCATCGTCCTCACGTCAACTCAGTCTCCATCATCTTTGCATGTGTCTTTGTGTTTCTGCGTGTTTGTTTGCATGCATGCGTGTGATTTCTTTCCGTGTGTGTATGTTTGCACCAGAGATCCCAGCCCCACCGAGATGAGTGTGGAGCCCTGGCCCAGCCCGCAGGACCAGGCAGCCGCTGAACACACACTCAGTACCAGCCATTCGGCATCCTCCCAGGATCAGCACCCTGATAAACTCTGCTTGGACTCGTTCTGGAGTGAGGTGGAGACCATTCGACAGGGGAGTGGCTACTCAGACCTCGACGGCACCAGGAGAGACTCTAGACAGTCAGAAGGTAAACACTGCAAATCCTGCACTCACACGTTCAGAGAAAACACCATAAATGAATTTAATGGAGTTATTAATGCTAAGAGATTGTATTGAGATCCACCGCAAATTACTGCTTCTGCCATGGCAACGTTAGGTTTCCCTCATGCAGCAAAGTAGCTCTGATCACTATGACAACACACTATCAAACACTCGTAGCAGGATGTGTTTTATATGCAAAAGACAAATATCCATTCATGAATGAATGGCTGACTTCATTAGAATGCTCTTTTATTGGCTGATCAAATGACCTTATGTTAAGTTTACCCTTGAACAGAGACTTTTGATGTCATGTTGAGATGTTTTTAAACCCTCTGAGGTCCTTATTTTAGATGATGTGTGTCTAATTTCTCAATATTGTTTTGAGGAGAACCAACACTTAATTGCTGCAAAGACCTTTAAACACAATCATGTGTCTGATGTTGTTGTAACATACACAGGTAAAAAAAAAAAAAAAAGTCTTATCTTAATGACCATACATTGTGTGAAATGTCTGTAGATACATAAAAAGTAAGAACAAAAATCCAAATGTTGAAATATACTCCAGTATGTAATGAATAACAATCTATGACACAGCTGACATTCTTTACTATATAAGTAATAACACTACATGGACATAAACAATGTGATCAACTCTTAATGACCGCCATGTTTTGTCTACTTCTTTCTCAGTCTATATACAGTTCATCCAATCACCTATTGCTATTTCAACTCAATTGGTATTTTCATACCATTGTGTAGATAACCTTAAAGGCGACATTTTAAAGGCTACATGTTGTTGTTTTTGGTTTCCTTGTCTCTAGTACATCACCTTAACATAGCAGTAATGTGTCCATGTTCTGTGTTACAGCTGTTAAAATCACCACATCACTCTTATATTATTATTATATTATATCTAAACTCTATAAAAGCTGCTGAGCTTTAAGTTTGTGGTGTCTGCAGTGTTCCCAAGCTTTCATTTTAACCGACTGCTCCACTAATATCTTGCACATTTTTGCTGTTTTGTTTTTTTTAATCTAAATGTTTGTCATTTGTGTGTTTGTGCTTCAGAAGGGGAACAGGAGGAGCAGTGGTTAGCAGATGCTGGTTTGTCCAATCTCATCAGCGAGGACAGTGAGGATGGAGACAATACGGTGCTTCTGTCCACTTTAACCCGGACGCAGGCCGAGGCCGTCCAGCGCAGACTCGATTCCTACACCTTGTCTCTCCGCAAGAGGAACAAACCCCCACCCCGCGACGTTCGTGATATCTTTAACTCCCCTATTACTCAGGTCAGCACTATTTTAAACTGTGTTTGTCAGCTTTGCATTAGGAGGGTATGTTTGTGCTGGAGTTTGTTTGTTTGTCTGTCTGTTAGTTAGCAAGATAACTCAAAAAGTTATGGAGGGATGTTGATGAAAATTTCATGACGTGTTGGGGGATGTCACAAGGAACAAATGATTAGATTTTGGTGGTGATCCGGAAGAGATCCTGGATTCTGGATCACTTTGAAATGGAGAACAAATTTTAAAGTGATCCAGAATCTCTTCCGGATCATCACCAAAATCTAATCATTTGTTCCTTGTGACATCCCCCAACACATCATGAAATTTTCATCAAGATCTGTCCATAACTTTTTGAGTTATTTTGCTAACTAACAGACAGACAGATAAACTTTGACAAAAACATAACCTCCTTGGTGGACCTCTCTTCATTCGGGGAGGGGTGGGGTGGGGGTCTGCCTGGGTGGAGGTGTGCGCTCTCAGAATGCTTTTCTAGTTTCCATCTTTTTTTGTACTATTTATATCCCCAATGGAGTTCCTGGGATACTTTGTTTTTGAAAAATATTTAGTTTAGAATATCATGGAGATGAAGAACTGTTGAGATTTTGGACGATTTACTATTTTTATATTGTCCACATGGGGCCGCTAAAAAAGTTAACTGTCACTAAACACTCTTTTGTTCATATTTCTGGAGTCTTTGTCTGATTGAAATCAAATCAAGTGCAATTCAAAGCTCATGACCTGGGGATGCCTCATGTCATGACATCATAGCTGTTTGGTTAACGACCACTTTTGAGAACATAAGCCTAATTTTCGAAAGTGGGATTCAAGAACATTCAACATGACAGATGGACAACTGTATGCCAAAGACAACTGTGTATAATTAATCTGATGTTGAAATGAAGCTGACAAAAATGAAAACTGAAGACATTTTCTCACTTTAGTTTTTCAAACAGAATACATTTTCAGTATTATTGGTGTTTTTGGGTTTGGGTTTCAGTGTACAAAAAGGTTCATTCATGCCTTGTTTTCATTAACTATCATATTATTTGAGTAAATTTACTGAAAAGAAAACATTACAAAGTTCTTTGTACTGTTTTTGATGAGGTGTAGTATAATGTAGACACCTTATACTCACATTATGTGCTTACAGATTTGCACTTTTTCAGAAAATGTAAAAAAAAAAATTAAAAAAATCTCATAGGTTTTTCTCTGCACTCCTGTTCTGCTTATCTGAGTTCACACCAACGCTTGTCAATGCTGAGCCTGTGTTTGGAGCGTGATTCACATAGTCATCTCCCTGGTGGTTTTCAGTTGCCAGTTGGTGACTTACTCATACAGAGAGGCTGACCGATGACAACAAAAGGCAAATCACATGGAAAGGCCATGCTTTGTACAAATAACCATGGGCTGCTGTTCCTCTGATCTTTATCACAACCTTTTTTTCAAAGGAAACACTTGTATCTGTCTGTTTAGTCAACAAAAAGCCTTTTTATCACCAGTGCTGGAGAAAATATGAAACATCTGATATGTGTATTTACTCTTATTTTGCAATTTACTGTATCAAGACAATAAATACATGTTCTCATTCACAGAGTCTTATCCCTGATTCTCAACATAGTGAAGAACTGGCTCAAAACAGCATGGCATCTGTCACCAAAAGTCCACTATCAGGTAAAAACTGCACCGGAATGCCACATTCAGCTACAAAGACACTGGGAAACAATAAAAGAAGTCACACAAATATTCAAGTAGTGTCATAATGTGTTGTCTTAACCAAGAGTCAGGTGAGCGACAGATTTGCAGGCGGCTGATAAGGGCTCAGGCCACATCCTGTTATCTGTCTTCTAATTGGTTCAGATTAATCCCCACATCATTCTAAGTCTTTCCTTGCTGCTGTTTGAGAAAGTCCCTCTCTAAGTTTACCCTCTGCTGAACTCAAGAACCAAAGAAGTCGCTAGAGAGAGAGACGGATGTTGTCATTGTACGTTTCTGTAAACAGCATTTCTGAACCAAAAATATGTTTCATATTAACATTTTTATATAAGTGTACCTCACAGCTGTAATGTTCTTAGCACTCAGTGGTAATTTTCAAATGTGTGGTGGAAACTATGTTCCTATGTAAATACTGGTTTAATAAAGGAAAAGCTTAAAGAAATGTGACAAAAGATGACTCACAATCTTTCATTTAAACCAGGGTTGTCAAACTCATTTCAGTTCATTTTGACTGAAGTGGGCCGAACCTGTGAAATAGTAACACAAACATAAATAATGTCAACTCCAAAAAATTCTCTATATTTTAGAGTGAAATGAAGTCAAATTAAATAATGAAAATGTTTACATTGACAAACTGTCCTTTCAAATAATGTGAATAACATGAAACAAATGGGAAAAAAAATAGCCTAATTTTAACAATATTATGCTTCCTTTTATCATTTCCACATGTTCATTAGAAGTTACAGATCATAGTGGGTCTACAAATACATGAAGTATTTAATATCAGGCAGGTTATTCTTAAAATTGCACTGACTTCTCTTGAAACACTTCAGGTTCTTCATATTTTTTCACAGATTAATCAAACATTTTGTGAAGTTATACTTTGTTTTTAGTGTAAATATGTGAAAAAATGTACATATACCACAAGAGGTTTGAAGTTTTGTGTATTGATAGATTATTATGATCGGATTTCACAGGTCTATCTATCTATCTATCTATCTATCTATCTATCTATCTATCTATCTATCTATCTATCTATCTATCTATCTATCTATCTATCTATCTATCTATCTATCTATCTATCTATCTATCTATCTATCTATCTATCTATCTATCTATCTATCTATCTATCTATCTATCTATCTATCTATCTATCTATCTATCTATCTATCTATCTATCTATCTATCTATCTATCTATCGATCTTTAAACTGTTACATAAACTGTAAGAAGTGCTGTGACGCTGTTTTCTTTTGCTTGTTGTTTTCTTCATTGGAAGGTAAAATTAAATGTAGTTCCGTCATTGTGGGTTTTTTTTTTCCTTTGCAACACACTTGTGTGAACATGATATGTTTGTTTTTGTGGGCAGCTGTGACTCCAGAGCATCAGCGAGGCGCTCCCAAAGAGGAGATATTTATCACCGACGTGGCTTACTGCGAACAGGCTGTCATCTTCCTCAAACAGGCCAAACTACCACAGAGTAACAACCAACGCAGGAAGGAAGATGGCACCCTGCCTGTAAGCACCCAAACATCCTCCCACTCATTTTCCACAGTGTCTGCAGGTCCTCTTCCAAAGGAGTCTGAATGAAAAAAAATAAAAAAATAAAAAAATTAGCATAATTTTTGTTCCATTCATATGCATTTGGTTCAGCTGTTGATTAGCAAAAATCACACAAACTATTCATAAAATCTTTCAGAGACATCAGTATGTATTTCAAGATCCGTTTATTTTTGGGTATTTGGGTCAGAGTGAGTTTAATTAAAAAAAATTTTTTTTTTAAACCTGTTAATTCTCACACGAACATAATGTTAGCCTGTTATACTGAGCCCTTCTCTGCTGGTTAGATAAGAGCATTACGTAAAGTAAAGGAATGAAAAAAAAAATAAACCCAGAACAAAAGGATGGTTGTTTTTTTCCAGTCCAACAGATTTATTTTCCTAATTCAGGTTGAATGAAGTGCATGAAAAAGCTTAAAGACATGTGAAAAAAGATGACTCATAGTCTTCCATTTAAACCAGGCATGTCCAAACTATTCCACAAAGGGTCGTTGTGGCTGCAGGGTTTTGTTCCAACCAACCATGAGTTCACACTTTGACCAATTGACTCTCTGAAGACTGAGATCACTTGATTAATTAAGTCAAGTCTAGTGTGATGCTGCTTGGTTGGAACAAAAAAAACCTGCAGCTACACCGGCCCATTTGTGGAATAGTTTGGACATGTCTGATTTAAACCATAGTCCTAGTGTTAAAAACTAATAAAAATATACGAGAGTGTAGACGCAAACTGTCTATTGGCAAAGGCGTGGATGATGGAAAAATCATAAAACAATTGGAATTTAATAGGTGGTTATACATTGTCAAAGGGTTGATAAAGTGAATATGTTAAATTAATAATCTTGGTGTCTGCTACAAGTGACGTGAGTCGACCCGGGACAGTTCAGTTTTATCACTATGATGTAACGTAATGAGGTCATCTATGTGACCTTTATCTGTGTATAAAGAGAGATCTATTAGAACATGAAAGGGTGGATCTGATGTTTTGACATGTTGAGATCATGTCATTTTGGTTTGTAATAAATGGACCTTGAACAGACTATTGATCCCTGGTCATTTTTGGGGTATAACACAATGCTAAAGCCAACATAAGAAGTATCAATTAAAGGAATGTCATAACTGTTCTTCAGTATCTATTGGTATTGATTTTAAAGTGCTTTTATTGGTTTTTAAATGTCTTAATGGTTGTGGCCCTGTTTATTTATCAGATCTACTTTTAACATATGATCCCTCTCAGACCCTCAGGTCCTCGGGTAGTAAGCTTTTAATTGCCCCCAGAGTTCACAGTAAAACACATGGTGACGCCTCATTCAGTTTTTTTGGCTCCAAACTATGGAACAGTTGACCTGAGGATCTGAGGTCCACTGCGAGGGTTCATATTTTTAAGGGTAAACTGAAAACGTACCTTTTTAACTTAGATTTTAGTTCAATTTTCCTCTTAACATTATTTTACTCTGCTATTTTATGTATTTACTTTTATTTTGATTACCCTTTTTATTTATTTATTCATTTATTTATTTGTTCTATTCTTTTTTAATTCGCTAAATCTTTTAACTTGTCCCTACAATTGCGGGATAATGGTGGTGTAATGTATGATGTAAAGCACTTTGTGCTACATGCACCATGTATGAAAAGGGCTGTATAAATAAAGTTTGATTGATTGATTGATTAACTCTGTTTTCTGGTTTGTAACTCTCAACTCCAATTCCATCTGTTTCATTCTGTCAATCACCTCAGCGAGTGGTCTGCCCAAAGTGCCGTCTTGGAGTGACTCGTATCCAGGATCTTTCCCACTCTGACATGAAAAAGGTTCGTCAGCTGGCTCTCATCGACATGACGGCGCTGTGCGACCTTTTAGAGCTGGAGGTCAAGAGACACAAAACGGGCAAGAGGAAAATCCCAGGTATGATGTCTTAAATCAAATTTTCCAAAGTGTTAACAATTTGGACACGTAAATAAGATTTATGTTAGTTTGTTATGTTATGTTTGAAATTAAAAAAAAAAGGATTTGGTAACATTTCGGCTGTCTATATTAGAAAAATAATATAGGGTGAGTAGAAAATGAGGGCACATCATTCTGTGAGTCTAGCATCACACTAGATTTGACTTAAACTATACTGAGTTTTTTGCAAGTGTGTGTTTATATTCTGTGTGTGTGTGTGTGTGTGTGTGTGTGTGTTATATATTAAAAATTTCCAAATTATGCTTCTTGATTCAAATGGTTTATGAATGTAGCAGCAACTGGACCAAAAAGTCATGTTCTATTTAAAATAAACAGACCTGTGAACAATTAAGTAATTAGTAACCAGGTGTGCTGTTAGTCCATACTAAAGACTTTACTGTTTTCCGTCTCATTATGTCCTGCAGGTCTTATCTCTGCTATGTGTGGGCAGTTTTAAGTCCTCAGTGGACATGTCATTTAAAGTTAGACATTTTTACAATATTTTGGAGTGCCTTGGTAAAGAAAGGTTTTTTTCTTTTCAACTAACTGAAAAATAAGTGTATCTTCTAACACAGTGGTGGTTAACTCCGCTTCTCCAGAGCCACAATCTAACATGTTGAGGATGTATCCCTCTGCCAACACACCTAATTCAAATGGTCAGTAGCCTGATAGTAACTGTCATTTGTGTTGGAAGACCGAAACATGTAAAACATGCTGGATTTTGGCTCTTGGGGACTAGAGTTGACCACCCCTGTTCTAACAGTTCTTAATAGTATGTTGTTTTTGTTTATAGAGAGTACATTGTTTGGGGTACCGCTGGCCACACTGCTGGAAAATGACCAGAAAGTGAAGACCAACACCTCGACTCCTCTCTTCCTGCAGACGGTATGAGTTTACAGGCAGTAAATAAATGAAACATACTGGAAACCAAAGATGAGAGAATTGATTTTAGATGACACACACATGATGTTAAATCCATTAAAGGCCAAACAGCAGAACATGTGCACTCATACAATTGTCTTGGGACATTTGAAATTTGAAGGAGAGTGTGAAGTAATTTACAAAAACTGGGCATTGATATTAGTTTTATCTGAGAATATTTTTCCAGTTCCACATTTAATCAGTTAAAACTTTTACTATATTATACTTTGAGTTAATTGATTTTCTCTTTGTCCTCTCTGACATTATCTGATAAACTGTCTTATCAATACAAAAAAATCATTATTCAGTGGTTCAGTTTGTTCACAATTCCAACTCTTTTCACAGCCAATAGCAGCTTCTTAAGGTGAAAAACAAAACAGCTAATTTGGCTAAGCATTTAGTATTTTATGTTTGTCTTATAAATAAATAAAGCGTCTTGCTCAGATGGCTGCTTTATCTCATCTGTAACCCTACCTACAGATGAAAAATACCTGATCTGAACTCGGTTAACCCTTTAACTCTTGAGACTTGCGCAATTCCACAGTAAAAAATAAAACAAGTAACAAAATAAACAAAAATGAATAATAAACAAACAAAATAATATGTAACATGAACAAAGTAAGACACTAACAGAACAGAATTGAAGAAAAATAATAAAATAAATGAAGAAAAATAAGCAACAACATCAACAGTAACTAATAAATATTCACAAAATAAGAAATAACACGAAAAAGTAAAAAAAAAAATTTAGTTAAAAGGAATAAATGATTTTCTTTTTCTAAATTACTTGCTTTTAGACACCTGTACATCAGTTCCATCAACAAAATTCTCATTTAAATACTTGAATTTTTCTGAATTTTTCAACTAAACCATCCATTCAGAACGTGTCAGTGCTGACGCATCAGGAGTTAAAGTGTTAAAAAGGCAGCACATGTAATGTAAACTGTCAGCATCCTAATCTCAACAGTCATTTTTTTTGGTGCTTGTGAAACACTAAAATGATTGATGACTACTCTTCAACTAGTACAATGTTTGCATCATTAAACATTCAGTTCATGTTTGTAGGATGATATGTTTCCAAAGCACATCGTCAGCAGAGCACACATACATAACAGCTCAATGCTGTGTTGGGACCACGCCCTGTTTATAGCAGCAGTTACTGAGAATAACCAGTAGAGGTGAGCGAGAGATTCTTATCTACTTCACTCCCTGATAATGTCTCTCTCTTTCACTGCAGCTGTTGTCGTTTTTGGAGAAAAAAGGAGTGGATTCGGAGGGGATTCTGCGGGTTCCAGGATCTCAGTCCAGAATCAAGGTACCATTAAACACCTGGTCTGTGAAGCACAACAGCTTTAACCTTTTGTCCCCTTGACTCAAAGCAAAATAAACTAAAAAAAAATATAATAATAATAATAATAACTTCTCCTCTTGTATAGAACAGCAAGAAAATTGATGCTGAAACATATTTGAAATGTTTAACTACAGCTGACATTTAGGGAACACAAGCTCTCATGGGACTAAATCAATAGCTCTTATAATACTGCATTTAATCCCTTCCACATAAAGGAGATGGTGAAACACTTACATAAATACTACCAGAAGAGGGCGCCAAACAAAGTTATCAGTTTAACCAATGTTGAATAGAGTAACTGAATTATTATTATTATTTTTTGTCTTTTACAGTTCCATGAATAATCTGATTAGAAAATATAATCCAGGGTTTATAAATGTGCATAAAAATTCTATTACCATAAAAGCAATTATTCCTGTTGCTAACATTTACAGCATAGATAGATAGATAGATAGATAGATAGATAGATAGATAGATAGATAGATGTAAAATACGATCATGATAATCTATTAATACACAAAACTTCAAACTTCTTGTGGTATATGTAAATTTTTTCACATATTTACACTTGTTTCAAGAGAATAATCTGCCTGATATTAAATATTTCATGTATTTGTAGACCCACTATCTGCAACTTCTAATGAACGGAATAAATGGAAGCATAATATTGTTAAAATTAGGCTCATTTATACATAGCTGTACAGTCATTTTGTAAAGGATTTTCTAAGAGTGTTTTAAGAATATATTTTGTTCTTACTAAGTAAATGTTGTTTATTAAATTACTGACATATATTGTATTTAAATATGTTTTAAAAAGCTCCTCCAGGGCCAGTTTTGTAGGTGATTAATGCCTCTCCATATCAAAACTTTAGAAATCTATGAATAATGTGATATTTACGGGTGCTAGAATACCCCTAAATAATAAATTTATGTATATATTCTAACCAACCGTCATTCATCAGTTACACAATAATATAATAGTACACATGTTTACTGAAGAACCTGAAGGCTCATTGTTTTGATAATGATTGTGTTTGTTTCCTCTACTCTCTGTGGTTAGATGCTGCAGCAAAATTTGGAGATGAACTTCTACTCAGGGCAGGTGAGCTGGGATGAAGTGAGTCCAAATGATGCAGCAGCTCTGCTCAAGAAGTTCATCCGAGAGCTGCCAGCTCCTCTACTTACGGCCGAGTACCTTAACACCTTCAGTGCTGTCAGAGGTTGGTCACTTGACTTTTTTTTTTTTTTTTTTTCTGTGGCAAAAACATTTAATGTGTCATAATAAAAATCTAAATCTACTTCCAATTCACAAATACTGGTTCGATATATATATATATGTTTCTGATGTTGTTGGATCTGTACGCTTTTAAATGTGTCATTATATTAAACACTAACTTTTACACATGGATCTTTTGAGTGAGGATTGTTATGTAGGTACAGTCATGTCAGACCACAATGAAGAAGATTATTTTAACCCTTTAACCCCTGGTGTGTCAGCGCTGACACGATCTGAATGGATGGTTTAGTTTTAAAATTCTGAATAATTCAAGGGGGTTTTTTTTGTGTTATTTTACTGATAATTTTGTTCATGGAATTGATGTACAGATGTTGAAAAGCAAATGATTTAGAAAAAAGAAAAAGACCAAACTAAAACTACTGGAACTAAATTACAACTAGTAATTTTGTAATTTGTACTACTTGTAGTTTAATTTTAAAATGAATTTTCTTTTTTTAAAACTTCATTTTGTTTTTTGCATTTTTTCATGTCATTTGATATTTTCTAGGTTTTGTTTATTTATTTTAGTATTTTTCTTCAATTGTGTTCTGTTTGTGTATTATTTTGTTAATTTAATATGAATTTCTGTTCATTTTACTGATCACTTTGGCAGTTTTTGTTCGTTAATTTTTTACTGTGGTATTACTTAAGTCTCAGGAGTTAAATTGTTAAGTACTACACATTTGATGTGTTTGTATTTATGCAATATTATTACTTCTGCTTCACTACATCCCAGAGACATCATTTATTTTTCATATATATGTATTTGTGATAGATGTTTGTCCACTTTCCATCCAGGGAAACTCATGTATTTCCAAATATGTTTGTGATGAATTGAATTATCTAGTTCTCACAGGGCAATAATGCTAAAAAATGATGATCATATACAATATGACTGTTTATTAAACAATGGAACAGGCATTAATACAGCAGTAAATGAATAAAAGCATCATATATAATACTAAAACACTAGCAGGGGCCATTTTATTGCACATTGCTCATACTTAGAGGCAGATTTTGCTGATAGCATTCATGTTAAAATCACATATTATAGTAATATATTTTTAGTCATTTGTAACATACATCATTTTTTAGTGCCCTTTATCTATTCAAGTTCCATCTAAACACCATAAAACAGACATCCACAACCATTTCCTCTTGTCCTTATCTGACACATCTTAGACATACCTGCCACATTCCTATTCCTCTCAGCAGGGTTCACATTGTAATTACCCAAATGTCTTTACCCTGATGACAACACTGTAGGAGGCTTATCTTTTGTGCTCCAGCTAAGAAATCAACGCTCCAGATAATGAACAAGTGATAATAGGTTTAAAAAGCACCATTACACTGGCATAAATACATGCACAGTGGCAGAGTGGTGAAAAGTAGTATTTGTTTTTCCATCACCATAAGGTAAAAAAAAAATAAAATAAAAATAAAAATGAACCAGTATTAATATAATCTGATCGATGACCCACTTATTTGTAGTTTGTGAACAGAATCAGTGCTCAGTGTGTTCAGTGATAAATGACGAATGACCACAAAGACATAAGCTAACAAACCTAATGGCCACCTGTCACACATGCCATTAATCTGCAGACGGCTCATTATTGTCAGCCACAAAAAGGAAATGAAGTGTGTGTGTGTGTGTGTGTGTGTGTGTGCTCAGACTATATCATAGGTTTTTTTTTTTTTCTGTTTCTAGACATTACAGAGCTGAAACAGAAACTTCACATGTTGAATCTGCTCATCCTGCTGCTGCCTGAGCCCAACAGGAACACACTGAAGGTAACAAACAAACACAGATTCCACAGCACCTCAACTATCCACATCATGAGCGACAGCAATCGCACATAACTCTTACACTGACGCATGAATACAACTTCATCATCCACAAAAACCAATTACATAACTTGGCAAGTGTAAAGATAACAGTTGACAAAATGACAGTTGGCAAACAGTGTAAGGGAAAGGTAATTAATTTCATTCTTTGAGATTATGTAATAAAAAAAAAAACAATGGCATATTGTACCATATACAGTATAACCAAATATTTATCAGTCAATCAAATGTTATTTATATAGTGTCAAATCTTAAGCCTTTAACTCCTGAGACAGTTCCACAGTAAAAATAAATAATAATAACATAAAGTAAGCAACAAAATGAGCAAGAACAGCCAAAGCGATCAATAAAAATGAACAGAAAATGAATAAACCAACAAAATAATAAGTGACATGAACAACGTAAGACACAAATGGAACAAAATTGAATAAAAATCCTAAAATAAAAAACAAAATGTAGAAAAATAAGCAACAAAATAAACATAAAAATACAAAATAACAAATAGTATGGAAAAATTTGCAGAACAATTATTTAAAAAATTAAAAAGAAAGAACATATATTGTAATTTTTCCAATAGTTTGTTTGGGTTTTACATTTTTCTAAAACACTTTCTTTTTGACATTTTTTTACTTCCATACCTCAGTTCTATGAACAAAACTCAATAAAAACACAGATTAAAAAACAAAAAAGAAATTTCCTGAATATTTAAACTAAACAATCCACTCAGAATGCGTCAACGCTGACGCATCAGGGGTTATGGGGTCAACAAAAGATACCTCATGACACACTATATATATATATATATATATATATATATATATATATATATATATATATATATATATATAAACATAAACAAATGTACAGGAGCCAAATCAGAATCCATGGCAAAACTTCCCTTTTTTAATGATGCATTAATGCATGGCTCAGGGAAAAATAAAAATGTGATTAATTAATTCATTTTCTGATCCAGCTTTTTCCTCACAAAGGTCATGAGTCCAACAGCAGGGTACACCCTTGACATGTCGCCAGTTCAGTACAGGGCTGACATACAATCACAATTTAGAAAAGCACTGATAGGTTTAATATAAATTTTTTAAGATGTTTATTTCCAAACTCATCCGTCAGGTTGGTTGAAATGTTTGCTAGTCTAAAAGCACAACTGAGGACACCTGTCAAAAGGTATAAAGGCATAGAGACATATTACACCATGATGACAACTGAGTTTGATGGATTATGACAAACAGAACATTCCATTAGTGCCAAACTATAGAGCAGTGTTTTTCAACCTTGGGGTCAGGGCCCCATGTGGGATCACCTGGAATTCAAATGGGGTCACCCAAAATTTCAAGTAGTTGATAAAAATGTAAGAAATAAAATAATCAAAAATATAACTTAAGTTTGTAGTTGCTTCAATCCAGTGTTTTTACCATTGTTTCCTAAACATTCTCTCAAGACTGATTAAAGAAAAAAAAAAACTGCCCTTTTATATTGAACTAAATCATAATGACACAAAAATTGTATAAATTGGTATAAAATATGTGACCCACACACTGCTGTTCACATAGTAATTAGTCAGTTTGTGTCTAAATATAAGTGTCAAAAGTGTCCTGAATGATCACCTGATGAACAATATTTTCATTATGTACAATTTCCAAACAACATTTAATCGTTTGTTATCCTATCCCAATATGATTAAACTGTGTTCTGCTTATTTTTTTTGCCTTGTTTTTTCCACTTTTCGCAAACTTTATTGGTATCCAACCACGACAGATTGTCTCAACTGTACACATATATATATTTAACAAGTAAACTCAATGAAAATATCCAAATATCCTTAGTAAATGTGATGGCATTTGAAAACATGCTTGGAACAAAACCAAAAATATTTATCTCAAAAAGCAGGAGACATCAGATGCCTTGTATATTTTTGGGTACCTCCTATCATCTGGGGTCAAAAATTAAAGCAAGAAACATTATAACAAAACACACTTAGTTCTATAAGTCATACTAGGTCTATTGTATACTATCTTATTGCATTTGCATATAGTATTAACACATACATACATACATACATAACACACCCACATGCAAATCTAGAATATAAGGGACACAAGCTGTTAATATCAATATTAAAATTTGTCATTTAAACTGTCAAATATTATAGTAGATCGTTGTTATTATAGGCCCATAAATTGAACGATTGCATGTTAAAAAAAAATCTTTTTGACATGAGACAAAAGAAACATTCTTTACAAAGCTGTATAAATATGACTCCTGTAATGTTCAGAGTAATAATTACTGTTTAGTGTATAAAATGACATTTTTTGTTGCGGTTTCTTGTTTGTCTACATAAATGAACATTATGTTATTGGATAATACTTAAAACATAATCCTGATACCCAGTTTCAGGATGTTGGAATGATTTATTTTGTAATAAAAAAATAGATGTTGATTCTAAATAGTTTGTATGGAATAAACTCCATCTCCCATATTCACCCTGTATATGACATGTGACCCTCCAGCACACTTGGGTCAAATTTCAGAAATTAAGATTTTATATTTATCTGAAAGCTTATTAAAAATACTTGCGTGACACTAACTCACCCAATCAGAGGACGTTTTTCACCAACAAGGGATTTTGTTTACTCGAGAAGGCTTTGTTCTGAGGGTTCAAATATATAATTATGTAGATTTCTATTGAAGGGTTGTCTAGAGCAGGGGTCTCAAACTCTGGTCCTCGAGGGCCAGTGTCCTGCATGTTTTAGATAGTTTTTTTTAGTTTTTTTCCTCTTTCCCATGATTCAGTTTAACCTTTAACTCCTGAGACTTTAGCAGTTCCACATAAAAAAACAATTACACTAAGCAACAAAATTAACAAAAAAAACTGCCAAAGTTATCAATAAAATGAAGAATAAACCAACAAAATAATTTGTAACATGAATAAAGTCAGACAAAAATGGAGCAAAATTAAAGGAAAAATAATTAAATAAAAACTAAATATAAAAAATTTCAACAAAATTAACCAACAGTACGAATAAATATTTGCAAAATTAGAAGTAACATGGAAAAATGTTACCAAAAAAAAAAGAGAACTATTATTGAAATTTGGTCCCAGCAGTTTTAATTGTTCCTTTTTTTTTTTAATTAGTTGCATTTTGACTCAGTAAAAACACAGGAAAAAAAAGGAAAAAAAACGTTTTTTTAGGAATATTTAAAGTAAACCATTCATTCAGAATACATCAGTTCTGACACTTAAGAGTTAATAATCAGCTCATCATTCTCTGCAGAACCTGTTAATGATGTAATGACTTTGAGGTGTAATGGAAGAAGGAATTATCACATTATTTTTTTTTTTTTTGCTAATTTTTCCATATGTGACCATTATGTGGAACTTATGTGGTTTAAACTGAATCATGTGAAAGAGGGAAATATCTAAAACATACAGGACACCAGGCCCACGAGGACTGGAGTTTGAGACCCCTGGTCTAGAAGGAATCCTGATCTTTCCAACGGTACCAAACATGACAGGGGAATACCTAATGTGAGTGCGAAGGAAAGCTGTGTTTTGAGCCGATTTTTCTTTGTTTTATATTTAATCACTGTCAGAGTCAATTGTTGTTCTTCCTAAAAGACATGATTTGAAACACTTATGGTAGGAATTTCACAAAAACTCATAGTTAGAAGTGTTCAGGGGACATTTTACTTGGATTTTATTCATAAACTTCAAATTCGATAATTTTCACCCATATAACGTATTTGAGGCTAAAGCTAAAAATACTGCTGTGAGACTGACCCAGTGTTTTTGTGCTGGAGGGTCACATATGTACATATCCATACCTGTACTATACTCTCTGCTCTTAAGTGACATTTGAAAAACTCAGTGCTGTTATATAATGACATCCATTAACCATGACTCACACTTTAAGCATCCACAGCCACAAAACACACCTGAGCAAATTACTTTGACTCCAGTAGAGCCAGCTGAAACATACTCTGCATTAACAGGCTTCTGTGTGTAGAGGTGTTAGAGGTATTTCAGTCCCTGAGATAATTCACTTTACTCCTTTTTAAGTGGCCTCTTTCTGTTTGGAAAGTATCAAACAAACTCAAACATCCACACTTTTAGAACTTTGCATAAATGGAACGTATCATCCTCTGTGCACAGTTCGGTTTGACAGTGACTAAAATACTCATGGTGTTCTGAGTCTGTATCCATGTCTATGTCCGTGTGTCTGTCAGGCTCTGCTCGAGTTCCTCAGCAAAGTGGTTTCCAGGGAGAAGAGGAACAGGATGAACCTGTGGGCCGTGGCCACCATCATGGCTCCGAACCTCTTCCTCCACAAGGCCGTCCCGAGCCGCCTGACAGAAGGAGCAGAAAAAGGACAGGCGGAGAAGGCAGCCGACGTCATGAGACTCCTCATCCGCTACCAGGACCTGCTCTGGACCGTACGTGGACACTGTTATTAGACTCAGTTAGAGCTGCACAATATATTGTTGGAGCAAAGACATCGCAATGTACGTGTGGGCAATGGTCACATGACAGGTCCTGCAATGTAGGAGACAAATGAGCTCAACATTTTGTCAACCTGACACACACTGAGCACATCACAATCATTCTGAAGTAGTTTGAAGTGAGTCACTGGTAACAAGACTGAAAAATGAGCAACAAATAAGTGAAAATCAACCCGAAACCAAGGCTTTGTGTCTGGGAAAAAAAGCAACATCAGTTATGTGGAATTATTTCTTTATATATATATATATATATGTATATATATATATATATATATATATATATATATATATATATATATATATAGCTAGATAATTAATTTTTTATGTATTATTTAAAATGTATTATTTGTATTTTTAATGTTTTTACATTTTTTAAATGTATTGATTCTAATTATTAATTGCCTCTGCCCAAGGAAGTATTAAATTCAAGTCAATTTGTTTGTCAGCAGGATTACACAAAAAGTTCAGAATGGATTTTGATAACATTTTTAGGATGTGTTGGGAGTGTCACTAGGAACAAATGATTTTTTTTTATTTTTTTTTTTGTATCTGGCTAGTGTTTTTTATTTATTTATTTTTGTTTCTTTATTTATTCCCTTTTTCTTAACACTAAAACAAAGAAGAAAATTTTGTGTTTTTTTTTTTCACAATTGTTTATGATGATTATGGTTTGATCCATTTTAGATTGAATGGATATCAAATAATTTTAACTTCCTTACCTATTAATATCTTTTGTGTCATTTTTGCATTTCACAAATTCATCCCAGGGGCTAGATTGGACCTATAGGCGGGCCGATTTTGGCCCCCGGGCCACATGTTTGACACCTCTGGGTTGGAGGACTATAGCCAAGTCTCCATGAAAATGATCATCCATGTTTGTGTATTTGTCTTCAGGTCCCTAATTTCCTCATGAGCCAAGTCCGTAAGATGACTGAGAACAGCAACCGGCGGTACCAGTTCTACGACCGCCGCATCAAGAACCTGCTGAGGAAAATCCACACAGACAGCCGAGAGAAACCAGAGAAAAATACTTTTGAGGTGAGCTGATTTAAAGAGTCACACTTAAACCAGGGTTAGTATATATGAAGAAGTGTCTTACTTTGTCACCAGTAAAAGCTCAACTCTTGATGTTAATAAATAAATAATAATTAAAAAAAAAGCCTCACACACAGACAGTGTCTCCATTATGATCAGTCGTATCTGAAATATTATTTTTTGTTCTTTTTTCTGTGCAGCCGTTGAGGACAGTGAAGGTTCAGGTTGGAGATCAGCTGAGCAGCACCATGGAGTATCACCTAACTATCAACTCCAGAGCCTCAGACCTGCTCGCTCAGTTCCAACGCCAATTAATCCGTAGCCCTGACAACGGAAAAGGCAAAATGCGAAGGTAAAAAAAAATAAAAATAAAAAAAACTATACATAGTTATATATAATCAGCTGGTGATCATTTTAATACTATTGTACAATAGAACCACTATATACAATACAGTAAATGGTTGAATGGTTCAGAGGATGAGTTAATGGTGAATTTCTTACCTTGGCTACAGTTAAAATATTGTCATTGAATTAACATAAGGACCATAAATGTCATGTGTTTAAAAAAAAAAAAAGAAAACATCAGGGAAAACTTGGATGGAATGATGTGATTTGACAGTGTTATTAAAGCCTAAATAATCAGCAGAGGTGGTCAAAGTGCTCACATTCTGTACTTATGTAGAAGTACAACTACTGGTGTGAAAAAATACTCTGGTAAAAGTAGAAGTACTGATTCAACACCTTAAGTAAAAGTAAAAAAAAGTACAATTTCACAATTGTAATAAAGTACATTTTATTATTTTTGCCATGAACGCAATAATATTTATTTAACCAAGAAAAATCTGAAAAGTTTCTAAAGTATCTAAAATATAGCATTTAAAAGTGAGTTACTGCATAGATAATGTTGTACTCAGTCAGTCAGGGAATTTAAGATAAACGGGGGGAAAAAAGTCACAATTGAGATAAAAAGTCATCATGAGATTTTTTTAAAAAATTACAAATGACATTTTTTTTTTTAAATGCATAATTTTAAGCGAAAAAGTCAAAATTGTGAGATAAAATGTTAAAATTGTGAAATAAAAAGTCAAAATTATGAGACAAAAAGTCAAAATTGTGAGATAATAGTCCTATAACTATAATATATAAAGTCACAGTTTCTTTCCTCCAATAATTTTTCTCTGGTGATTTATTTTTCATACTGTCACATCTGTTTAGTTTTAAAAAGTAATGAGTCTATTCTGTGAATGTAAAGAGTATAAAGTACAGATATTTATGGAAAAATGTAGGGAGTAAAACTAAAAAGTTGCCAGGAAATTAAATACTCATGTAAAGTACAGATACCTAAAAAAAATCAACACTAATGAAGTACTTTTACTGAGTTCCTAAATGCACCATTAATGAATATTCTAAACACTTCATGGTGTGTGTGGTGTCGTTATAAACACTGATCCACTGAATTTAGAAGTGGATTATTTTATCTGTGCAACTGGTTGCCATGGTTACCATCCAGTGTAATCTACCATGGTTCCATCCAAACTTTGTCAAGTTTCATGCTTTAATGAAAAAGTGAATAAATTACCTAAACTTTGGCACTTAGTAACTAACTCATTTCATGCAGATGCTTTGAAATATCTATAACATGTGACGATGAAATTAAACTTGAAGGCAAACTGAACACGATGTACAGATTTATTACAAAAGCAAATGAATGGACAAATCAATGGAAATTACTACAAAATTACCAAATGTTTTTGTACCATTTAATACACCTCTATATGAACACCATTTAGTTGCATGAAGCACATCAGGACAGTGCTGTAGAAAAGCCTCATCCATGGTGGCAATAGCATAAATGATCTCTTGCTTCAGGTTGTTGATGTAATGTGATTAAAAATTCTGAATATACGAACCACATCTGATTAACATATTTCATCAGTAACTTTTGGAATAAATGCTTTTAAAATGTAAAGGCACGTTGTACATACTTACTTACTTATATTTACTTTGCTTAAATCTTAATCTTACTTATACTTTTTATAAATGTGTTATTTGTTAGTAAAAGTAATTGTCATTTTTCTTTAGTGTACCTCGGAAACACATGAAAAGGAAGGTTAAAATAAATGTTAAAAAAGCACATCAGTTTCAAATAACACAATTTGTGTCAGTGCTAAAACTTTCCAAAGACTATAAAACACATATATGTGTGTGTGTGTTCAGCTTCAGTGTGATTGTGTTATGGTAGTATGGTCGTACAGATGGAGTATGTGTTCTGTGTCTTCTGACAGAAACGGCTCCGTGGCCTCTCCGGACTGTGCCCTGTATGAAGTGGGAGGGAATATCGGTGAGTAGAAGTATCCGCAGTGTTTTATGGGATGGGAGCAGTGCTGACATTTGCATGTCTTTATGCTCATTGAGCTGATGAGAGGAGCAGGGTCTTATGTAATGAACTGTGTGAATGCCAAAGAGACAAGAGTTGTGCATCTGCAGTTATCAGAGCAGACAAATGCTTATTACGTACATGTCTGTGCTCTCACAGGAGAGATGACACATGGAACAACAAAAGTCAACAAAAAAGTACAGCCAGTTGAACTGACTGGGAGAAAACTTTATTAAAACCCAACATGACTCATGTATAGATGAGATTTTGATTTATACACGTGGTTGAACATTACAGCTCCACCTTATTCATCCATTTTCTAAACCACATAGTCCTTCTTCCAGTGGGTGAAGATGGAACACAGTGTTTTATCCAGTGTTTTATTGACCTGGTGGACCTCCACACCAGGCTAAGCATCACTATTTATTTATTTATTTATTTATGTTAATGAAATGTATACAGGTTACAACGAGTGATGCTAACCGTAATGTTAACTTGAATGTTAATAATCTATTACAGATTTAAATATCTGTCTAATAAAGTTGAAATGTATACTTTACACTTCCTTGTTTTCTATTAAATAAATCATAATCAAGCCTCAATATGACACGTATTTATTCCACTTATCCCACTGTGTGGATTGATATTGATATTTATTTATTCATTCATTCATTCATTAGTAAAGGTGGTGTAGTATTGTTAATACTTAATAGATATAATTTCATATTTCTTGTCAACTTTTAATTATTATTATTATTTTTTTTTTTTTTATTATTATTTTTTTCCCCAAAAAACATGGTGGGCCACCAATGGGCTTTACTAGCAGACCTACCACCAGGCTTAGCAAGATATCTGGGGGAAACCCTGGTAATACACCTGGATGTATCACTAGTAATATATTAATTTGGACGTCTGATTAATATTTAATTGAATAATTACGAACAAAATCACTGAGTAGCTAGTAAGAGTTGAAGGATTAGGAGTTCTGTGGCATAGAGGTCGGCAATATTCACTCAAAATTAAAAACAGTCCATCAAGTAACATTTGTTGAGACAAAAAAATCCCAAATCATCTAAATAAGTAGCTTTAATGTTATTTTTCTACCTGTTTGCTCATTCTATGATACTGAACATGATGCTGTTTAAAGAAAAAAAAACAAACAAAAAGTCACTACATCTGCTGACAGTATTGAAATTCTTTCCTATTAAAAATATTTAAATAAGAACATAGACATGGGTGTAAAATGTTATATTGTTTTTGTTTCCTGCAGGTGAACACTGTTTGGATCCTGACACACACCTTCTGGATCTATACAACAGTAACCCAGGAGGAGAATGGGTCATCAAGTTAAAAGCCAATGGCAGCAGAGCGGTGTGACTCTGAGGACGCACGCATACGGGAAACAAATCCATGCGGCGGAACTTTGCTGTTTGTCCTATTTCTCCTTTAAGCAACAAGGGAGAAGGAAACACATGGACAGATGGATGAAACAGAAGCAGATAGATGGAGAATGAGCCGGGAGCAGAGCCTAAAGAGCGTTTATGATCAGATGAACACACCATCCCCTCGCTCTCTTCTCTTTTTTTTCCCCTCCATCTCCTCCTTCATTTCCATCCCTCCTCTCCTGCCGTTACTGCAGGGCTGCGATGCTGCTGACGTGACTCATTACTTCCGACAGAGAACCTGCTGCACAGGATAGAGGAGAGTAAGAGCGGCTGGACCGTACCTTTTGCCATCTACTCCCTCAAGACGTCATCTCCAACCCTCAGTGAACAGATGGGAATGTAGAGCACCTCTGGCTATAGAGGACAAGCCCCTCCCCCTTCTCACTAGATCCTTCAGAACACAGAACAGTGTGTTTTCATTCATCAGCCTCTTTATACACGTACTCTAAATCAGGGGTCTCAAACTCATTTTCTTCAGGGGCTACATTGAGCCTGATTTGATGTTCAATGGGCCGGACCGGGAAAAAGAAAACATAATAACCTATAAATAATGACAAATCCACATTTTTGTTATCGTTTTAGTGCAAAAAAAAACACCCACTAAATTAAAACAAAGACACTAAACTTTTAATAACAGGAGTAGAAAATGGTTCAAATTGTGTTTCATTTTCTTTAGATATTTCAGCGTATTCATATTTTATTGTTATATGATACTTTGTAAATGTAAATATTTTTTTTTAATTTTATATTTTTTTGCAGTCAAACAATGAGACAAATTGGAAGTTGTCGTCATTTATAGGCAAAGAAAAACTGAGAAGAAAACATGGAGTCATTTAATAAGTTATTTTGCTCTTCATCCCTCGGGCCAGATTGGAACTGTCGGCGGACCGCATTTGGCCCCCGGGCCACATGTTTGAGACCCCTGCTCTAAATGATCAACTCTATGTAAATAATTCTTTGCTCGTACAATTGATTTTAACTTTTTTTTTAAAAATTTTTTTTAATCTCCGTAGATAAATGTGATTCCTTTTAGCTCTTGTTAGTGTACCTTTCCTCAGACTGTAGTTCTTGGTTGCTAACAAAAATTAATTCATTATAGGTCAGAGATGAGTAATTGTTAAAATAGCCAATACTCCTAAGAACTTTATCATTATTTAATAAGTTAAATGACCACTTCATATAACTAATAATAAACAACTTCATTGCAATATGTTATACATGTTGCCACATTTTATAACTATCTAGTGTTTATACAAAATGTGGGATTTGTAGTTTTTAATGTTGAAAATGTAAAAAAAAACATTGTGCATCGCAGTAACCAAAATTGCAAAATGAATATCTTCGTTTGCAAACATCATCCTTTAAACAGCTACGTTACATTAAACTAAATATTAACTAATTTAAAATGGATGCTAGTATATTTACCCTACAACCGACTCAGGAACTCCATGTAAAACGTCGATGCTTATTCTCTTTTGAATTCGCAGAAGGGTTACTGTAACTTCTGTCATGGTCTTTTGACAGAGCTCTTCAAAATCCTCAGCCTATTATATCCAAAATGTAGCTGTTAAAGGTGCAGTGTTCCCAAAATGTGTAATATCCACCACAATTGTAATAACAAAACCACAAAATGAATGTAAATTGATTACACACTGCCTTCAGACAATGCAAGATTACAATTACAATACTCATTTATGTTACAATATTAAAACAGACAGATATTTAATGTTTGTGTTTAAATACTAACAGTAGAAACCCTTAATCATAGACGCACTGAAACCCTTCAGTCCTGGATTAGAGGCGACTACTCGATGAATGAAACAGTGCTTCTTCTCTCTAAACCAATATTTACTGATTGATCAATCAATGAATTGACTGATTAATCCCTCCCCTGTTGGCATTTGTTCCTCTGTCGTTTTGATCAAACTGTCCACTAAGACAGAGGACGTCCATACATGGGCTTTATTGTCCGTCTGTGCCATTTAAAGAGGGAAAGTGATGAACTGATAAACCTCTTATCTTTGAAACCCTATACTCTCCTGGGCCTTATATATATAAAAAAAAAAAAAAAAAAAAGAATCCAAGGACTTCCAAGGACCCCCGTTACCTGTAAAGACAATGTACAAAGAAATTCTGCTGTTTTGATGCCGAGGGATTTGGTGTCACAACCTCAAGGACAGTTATTGTACCATGATAAGGACGCACAGTGAAGCTGGTCTTCAGTTTTTAAACATTATTGGAGCCGAAAGTGCTGAAGTGACTGTTGGGGTATATTTGGATTATCATTATTTATATGAATGTAATGATGTTGTTGCTTCTGTGTTTGATATGTATTTTGTAGACTAGGGAGACGTGATAGTAAAGTGGATTTGACAACTCATTCACTATTCACATGTTGATAGTGAACATTTCTGCAGATCACATATACACATGTCCCTGTCCATGACCACACACATGTATACACCTAGGACAGGTACACAGTAAATTTTGCAGTGTTAAATCAACACTTAGAGAGTTTATTTAACTTCTTCTAGAGTGTATTTGGTCCCATTGTCTCCAAATTAACACTGCAAAATCTACAGTGTACATGAATGGAGGGTTTTAATGTAATGTAATGTAAGAACAGCTCTGTATTATTTGAGTTTTTGCCTCACGTGACAGATGATTGGGTTTAAGGAAAGAGACTAGAGCTGGAGTTAATATAGAAAAAAAAAAAGCCTGAAAAGATGTTTGAACAAAAAGTCACACAACCACTCAACTCAAAAATAAGTAATTTCAATGTTCATTTATCTTTTTTGGTCTGTAGACAATTTAAGAGGTTTATACAGAAGAGGATTTTTTTTAAAAACTTATATTCAAGTATTATGCTTGACAAAAATTTAAGTGGGATTTTAAGTGGGAGAAATGGGCATTCTGACAATTTTTGTTTTTTTACTCTCAAATATTAATCAAAGATCAGTATGTATTAAACAGTATTATCACTGAATCCAACCCAGTATTTTCCTCACCTTAAGTAACTGTTTAAACTTAAAAAAAAAAAAAAAACCCTACAAGTCATTAATGTAAGCTGTCCACGCTGGGGGGAAATGACTAGATTTGTGCATCCATCACCCACCTCAACCTATAAGAGGAAAGAAAATAATGTTTCACTGTCAGATCAGATCTGAATTTATTCTTTGTGGGAACATCGCAACAATAACACAAATGAAAAAACAAAGGTTTGACAAAGGACAGTGATGGATGCATTGAATGTAACATTACAAACACAGACCACAATATTCAGGTTCCTTTAACTCATAAAAACCCAGTGCAACTTTTATTACAATTTCCAAATGACTTATTCTCTATAAGTGGATTTCACATTATTCTTTGTAAATCATGTACTGTATTATATTTAATTTGCTGATCATGTCGATGTTAATGAAAACTCCTAAATACATAGATTATACCAGAAACAGAAAAAAATGAAGAAAGAGGGATTTTTTTTTAGGTAAGATATCAACAACTGAACATAAAATAGAGGTTTTCATCAAGTTTTTTTTTTTTTTTTTTTGCCAAATTCCAAACTGGATTTTACTGTCGAATTAATGTTGTAGAAGAGGACGGTGTTTCCATAATCACAACGAAGCCTCTGAATATTCTAATGGGTCATATGTGATAATGATTTAAAGATGACAAACTGCATTTTACCACAGTTATTTACACATATTGACAGGATTAGTGGATTAACTGTTACTAATATATTTAACATTTAACCCTTTAACTCATGAGACATTAAAAAAAAATTAAATAAGCAACAAAATGAAGAAAAACACCCCAAGTGATCAATAAAAATGAACAAAAAATAAATAAACCACCAAAAATAAGTGACATGAACAATGTAAGACACAAACAAAATGAAGAAAAAATATTTACAAAATAACAAATGGTATGAAACAATTTGCAGAACAATTAAGTAAAAAAAATAGAACTTGTATTGTAATTCGGTTCCAATAGTTTTAGTTTTGGCTTTTTCTTTATATATATATATATATATATATATATATATATATAAAAATCAGTTGCTTTTTGACATCTGTTTATTTCCATACCTTAGTTCCATGAACAAAACTCAGTAAAAACAGATAAAAAAAAAAACATTTCTGAATATTTAAACTAATCCATTCAGAATGCGTCAGTGCTGACACATCAGGGCTTAAAGGGTTAACACTAGCTTTCAGGTGTTAGTGGCTGTTTGGGTTTTTATGGGTTAAAGGACTTTTCATCTGGGACGGAGCTCCAAGTTGTTTATGTTTGATAGGTTGACGCCAAAAAAGTGACTGCATTATTGGTCCACGTGGTATATATGTGATCTGCAGAAACATGCGATGGGACTGTTTTATTGTGGTGACTGTGAATCAATGCACTCATGTAACAGCATATAGTTGTGTTAAGGTGCCCATACCCAGTGTGGGATTTTACAATGTTGTATATACTTTGTCCATTATTTTTCCTCTTTTTTTCCTATACTATGTGTAAGGTAATATGTAAATATTGCTCATTCAGTCCACTCTGCTGTGAAGACACATTGAAGTCACTGCAGTTGTACTGTCTGTTGTGACGGTGTCGCTACCTAGAAGCCAGTAAGCTATTCCCAAACAACACATGTGATCAGCAAATGAATGTGTCAGGACATTTTGTACTGATTGTCACATGTCGAAAGGTTTTTTTCCTCGTCCTGGTGGCGCCGGAGCCATGTTGTCGGTGCTCGCCGGCCGGCCATTTTGTGGGAAGTGTCTCTTCGCGCACACCACTCGATAGACTGGAGTAATGACAGCGACATCTATCATCACCCTCTGCTCCATCTCTGTCTCCTCCTCCTCTTCCATAATGGATCATAATGATACCATGGTGCGTGCGTCCGAAACACACAGAGGAATCACATTTCTTTGATAAAGGAGAAGGTAATAAATGGCTGTTATAAATTCTGCTGGCCTGGACTCGACAACAGCAGGAGCAGCAGTGTATGTGTGTGTGTGTGTGTGTGTGTGTGTGTGCATGCATGTGTGTGATGAGCTTCATTACACAAGTCCAATTGGCCTATCCCAGGGTCCAAGGCACAGTTCAGTGCCTCGACACAAAGCAAACTGATGAAACCGCCTTCTGCTGACAATCAGAAGAACTAGGTCACCTCTGAAGCAGCATCCCAGAGGGTGAGAGGAGTCACTCTAAGCATCCTGGGAGCAGAGCACATGGGCACAAACACACATGATGCACATGGACGGCATGACGTAGAGTCATTGAGAAAAAGGGGCCATGGGTTCAGTTTCTCTAGTGACTCTGTGTTTTGTGTGTGGAAGTTAACGACAGGAATTCTATGACTGTTCTCCCTGTACCTTAAGAATATTTGGACATTAAATGGCATGTGGTTGTGGTATCGTCTTCATCATCACCTAATAGTATCGCCAGCTTTTGTCGTGTTTTTACTAGACGTCTGAATTTTTAGACGTCTGAATGTATATTTAAGCCCTTTACACGCATAGTTTTTAAGACTCATGTGGAGGAGAAAAAAAAAAAACAACCTTACTGTAGAAAAAATAACTTTTTGTCAATAAATGTGAATCTGATGTGTTAAAACATGATTTATTTTCTTCAATATGGGGGGCAGCTGGTGCAGGAGGAAGATGGTATCAACAAAAGCATCATTTGTCATTCGTCTGTATTACAAAAGCATCCATATTTATATACCCACAGAGGGAAAAAAAAAACAACACAAATACACACATGTGAAAAGCAAAAAATCTGTAGTGGAGTAGTGGTTCATTTTGCTGCTATAATCAATAGAGAGATTAACCTTGTAATGTGTGCAGGTGGAGAGGCCAGTGCAGCTCAGTTCCTTGATTAATCATTGCCACTGCTCCTGGAAAACCATTTGCAACTAACTGCCTCATCAACTTCGATTATTCAAGGTCTCAGTGTGTCCAAACAGGCGGCACCGAGACAAAAAAAAAAAAAAACACACCCAAACTGATGTATCACACACTGCAGTCACTGTTTGGTCTCCATCACATGATATAAGTCTAGTGTTTTTAAATCAAACCTCACATGTTCACCTTAGGTTTACTAACATTTACAGGCAACATTTGTTTTATTCAACACATTTGGTAATTTTTCATATTTATTGAGCATTTTTCATTTCAATAACAGAACAAAACCAGTACATGAAAAATAAGAATAAGAAAAATAAACAATCAGTTGAGACTTTATATAAATGAGCAGGGCAGTGTTTTATGTATTATATAATGTGAAGCAATAAAGAGTTAACTCCATGAAATACATAAATAATAATAATTAAAAAAAAAAAAAGATTTTCTCAGTTGTTACAAATATGAACTATGAACTACAGCACTGTGTAAAGATTCTAGGGCAGGGGTCTTAAACATGCGGCTCAGGGGCCAAATGTAGCCCGCCATAGGTTCCAATGTGGCCAAGGCAGTGGAACTCATTTTAGTTCAGGTTTCACATACAGACCAATATTATCTAGAGTCAAATAACAAAAACAGACCAAAAATAATAAATCCATATTTTCTTCTCAATTTTATGTGGAGAACAATTTACATTAAGCCCATAAATTACAACATTTACAACAATTCCAAAAAAATAACATGAAAATATAGCCTAACAAACCTGACTATGATATGAAGTCATAGTCTGGAGACGATCCATAGACCATATAACCAATCAGAGCAATGAATGAATGACGTATACAAAGCAACGAAAACTAGTCTAAACTAGCATCTATCTGGTTGTTTTAACATCCAATATGCTAGGCTACTTAATGCTAACACACTGGTAACAGTGGAGGAAAAATATCCAACCAGGTCCGTTTACATGCTGCTTATCCGACCATAGACTGTATATAAGTTCCTACTTCTTCAACCCTGTCGTCATTGTGTTAAACCCGCCCTACAATCTCACTACACAAATGGAGCGTTGTGATTGGACCAGTTACATTTTTACTGGTCCTGGCTGAGGCTCTATGGAGCGTCACTAGACCAACGATTCAGGCCAAAGTATTTTTGCCACTAGAGGCGAGCTAGTTTAATAGGCTAGTGAAAATATTGAGATATTTACATTTGCAAACTTTTTGTATAGTTTGTAAAAGGAAATATTTTCACAATTTAATGTGGGTGTTTTGCACTTAATCAAAGACAAATGTTTGGAGTTATTATTTACATACTATTCTATTATTTTACTGGTCTGACCCTTAAAAGAAAATGAGTTTGAGACCCCTGTTCTAGGCCAACAGTAGCATTATTGGTTTAATTATTGGTGGTTCTAATTACATTTCATTTTACAGTCTCTGTATTAACACACCGTCTGGCTATAGTTGAAGTATATCCACCATTAAAACAAATGTTTCAAGGGTAAAAAATCAGCTTCTATAAGATTTAGTGTAACCTCACTTTGTGTTGAACATGCATTGAACCTTTAAGTTCAGACAATATGAGACGTATCACATTGATTTTCTTCTATCTGAAGCAAATACAATGAAAAATAAATACATATAATCATTTAAATCATGCAAAAAACAATAAACCTAGAGGTGCCCTGACACTTTTGCCCACTATATCTTCTCTTATTACTTTGTATTATTTTTGCGTGGACCATTGTAATGATCAAAGCCATGTTAATAAAATCTGGAGGTCATTCTTAAATCAATAACATCACAGAGGAATTGTTATTTCTTGAAAATCACATGACTGATAACAATAGAAAGTAAGTGTGTGAGCTGGATAATACACTGCAAACCTCATTACTGTCATTACTGTGAAATAAATCATCCCCTGTCATGGTTCATTAAGACACACTAAACATTTCACTCAACATCAACCCCTATTTAGAGCATGGTTCACATTGTCAGATTATGTTGAAGACTGACCTTATGCCACATTATTTGAGCTGAGACTTTTGTCATCTTTGTTATTCAGCTCAGTAGTATATACTTTGTTGCACAGATACACATTTGATTCTAAGCATTTGAAGCAGTATATTTATTAACCACATTCTAAATGAATTAAACTAATTTCTTGCTCTACTATATGAAATGAACACACCATTTATAGCTTTTTTTTTTTTAACATTGTTGAGAACCTCACAGGTTCAACAGCCCCCCAGAGACCAGAATCATCTACTATTAGAAAGAATCCTCCCAAGATGATCTAAAATTAACAATTTATGTAAAGTTCACGTGGAAAATCAGCGCTGATCTTGGCCCATTAGACCCACAAGTACAAGGAATAAAGTGTCCCTTCTTTCTCCATTCTGTTCCTCTTCCCCGAACACATGGTTTGGACTCAGTCTTTTTATTGGACCATGACCTGATGACAAAGCCAGTGATCCCCGTCCCTCTCCTGTTAGCTTGTATACGTCTAATCTTTATGTCTGTGTACGTCATGTTTAGTGTGTCTTTGTTTTCCCAACATTCTTCCTTTGTTAAAACATGACAAAAACATCACATTGTCTCTAGTCACTCCGTCCTTCAGTTCAGTTCAGTTTATTTTGAGCACATAAAATCATCAAAATGGTCAACAAAAACAACAAAAACAAAACATCTTTCTTGCACTGGAAAAAGAGTGGGAAGAAGTAATACTTATAAAGTCCCGCCTCCTTTTTACAAACTAATAATCTAGCAGCTTCTGCACTCTATGATTTAAGACTTTTTTTTATATCTATTTATCCTTTACACAAAAACATCTACAATTATTTCTATACATATTGTTTTATAAGTCACAAATCACAAGACCGACAATTACGTCTCATTTTGTCTCATTTTTGTCACGTGATAAAGGTTCGTTGATAATATTTAGTCATTATAAGGCGCACTGTCAATGAATGGTTTATTTTTTTAGATTCGTTATATATAAGGTGCACTGGATTGTAAAGTTCATTAAGTGAAGTCAAAATTATCAGATAAAAAGTCAAAATTCTTAGATAAAAAAAATCTAAATTATTAAATAAAAAGTGGAAATTATGAGATAAAAAGTCAAAATTCCCAGTTACTAAGGACACCCAGAATAAATCCATATATAAGGTGCACTGTGGTTTTTGGAGGAAATTAAACTCTTTTAAGTGTCACCTTATACTCCAGAAAATACAGTAACCTTTTTGTTTCCCAAAAGTGATGTAATTTCCCATTCAAAAATTTGTATGGACATTTTAGAAACATCCAAATATTGGTGTGGACACGTCCATAGCGTCCATACGCAATTTTACGCCCATGGCACCACAGGCCTGGTATCATGGCTCGTCTGACCACACACCGGGGCTGTTAACAGACCAGGACTCAAAGGCACCAGGGCTGTAAAACTCAGCACTCAGTCCACTTCTATTCTCTCCAGCTGATTTTATTTCATCAGTGTCTTTGTCTTATTTCCTTCATGTATCATGAATGAAATCATCCATATGTATCATCCATATAACAATAGAAACAGATACCATAATGGGAGCATATATAATGAAAAATAATTGGGCCAAGGCTGGACCCCTGAGGGATCCCACAAGTGAGGAGAGAAAGAGAGGAAAACTCCTCCAGCTTAGTAGAGACATTTCTCTCTACTAGATAAGACCTAATCCAACAAATTTTTCTAGAGGTGAGATAAAGATAACATGAGCCACAGTATCAAAGGCAACAGTAATATATAAAAGTACTAGTAAAAGAAAATTAAGAACCTTTAAAAGTGTTATGAAATGGCTTCAAACTGGACTGGAATACTTCAGTAAGTTCATTTCTATTTAAAAAAGTTTTGGAGCTGAATAAGAAAAACTTTTTACAACAACTTTGAAAGAAAAGACAATTTAGAAATTGCTCTGTAATTAGACAAAACCATGAGATTCAGGTTTGTTTTTTAAACGAGGGTGAACCACAGCATGCTTACAATCAGCAGGAACTCCAGGACACAAGACTGTGTCCTCAAGCTATAATTACTTACTGTAATTATAGCTTGAGACAGGCTCAGAGTGTTTTAAAACAGCTGAACATGAACAATAAAAGCATGAACAACAAGTGGTGCCAGGCACAACAAGCCCCACCCCCTGCACATAAGGTACCTTCTTTTGGCATCGATCCAATCAATGTCATCATGTCTATGTGTGGTCTATATATGTGGCTACTTTGAAGTAAACTGAAACCAAATTGATTTGTTTATAGGTGGGAAATATGCTCATAGTAAGGAAATGGGAGAAATAAAAGATTTAAAAATGTTATTAAAAATGTCAACTTTGACCTATTTTTCCCAAAATGTAGCAGCATCTATTCTATGTCCATGGCAATCTATAAACCTAATTAGGTATGAATTCAATAAATAGTTTTACTGCTACAGATATTTGAAATTTCACTCATTATAAGTAAAGGGGGAACAAAGATTGTAGAAATTAATTTAAAAAAATTGGAACCTATTTTTTTCAAAATGTAATCAGAGGTATTCTGGGTAACTGACAACCTATAATCCACTATGGAATGAATTCAACTCATAGTTTTGTTGCTAGACTGATAACAAAAACCCAAACAAACCCACAGACAATACCCCTTGCCTCCAGTTTGTGGCTGAATTATTTTCGTAAGGTAATCTGGCTAATGCTAAGGAAGTGACATCAACACAACAACCACACTCTTGCCAAACCTACAGGAACTGGAGATCTGTGTGCTTAAAATAAAACATCTGCTCTATCTACATAAAATAGACAGTTGGTGTGAGATGAATGATTCTGAGTTGAGAAGGGTCTGTTTGGTGTTGGTACGATAGTGGAGCTCCACAATACAATATGCGTACAATACAAAAGGCTGAAATCTATACCCCCTACATATTCATCTAGTTTGTTCCAGGCATTAAACATGCACTGAGAGAAGACATGAGATCTAATAGGACTGACCTCAAATGATGTCAAATGTTGTTCATTTATGTTCATGAACACTGAGTTACCCAGATGCTCTGATAATCAAATGCATTATAATGGCTGATACCTGCTGTAACACATATAGTACTGAATAAAAATGATATATTTCAATGGAGAAGCACAATATAGAACAACTGAAACAATGGTAGAGTGTAAGGAAAGACATATTAGAGGAAAGGTGTGTATTTTTAATCTCGCCCAACATTGGCTGGGAGAGATTATTGTAACCACTGTGTGTTTGTGTGTGTGTGTGTGTGTGTGTGTGTGTGTGTGTGTGTGTGTGTGTGTGTGTGTGTGTGTGTGTGTGTCCGCAGAGACATATCATGCTATAACTCAATGAATAATTGAGATATCACCATGAAATTACATGGGCATATACATATAATATACTAATGTATATCAGATGCAATGATCCATTTGAGTTAAGGTCAAGGGTCAGGGTCACAATTAACTAAAAGGTCAAAATCACATTATTGAGGGGGGGTCACAGAACTTTCAGATTGGTACCAACTGATGTGGAATGAAGATTTCTACAATAATCATAATTGGTGTTATCACCTACAACCAATAGTTTTTGAGATCTCTGGAGGTCAAAGGTGATATGTCACAAAATGTACTTCTGTAACACTGTTTGTGTGTGTCAAGCATAGACATGTTAGACACGTTATAACTTAATCAATACTAGATATAGTATCATCATTTCTAAATTAACTTTTAATAAATAACTAAATTGCAAACGCACTCAGAGAGAAGGCAGATCTGTCTTTTGTGCATTCAAGTCTGAAAGTAGATAGTGACATTTCAGTATCACTTCATGGCTGTAATAATATAACTCGCTGGGTGTTGATTGGTGTGGCCTGCGTTAGCATGATACAAACCACTACAGTGGTAGACTGTCTGCCTGACCTGAACCTTCGTTTTACTAATTCCACCAACAGTAAAAATGTACACCATTAGCATTATCACACATACACACTTCCAAAACAGCCCAATCTAATTATTATAGTTTTTCTTTCTGCTCCTTTCAACTCATTTCACCCACTTCCACAACACATTAGTAGCAAACAATCTCACATTTTCTATGGGCTGTGCACTAGTATTTTAACACCTAACATTGCATTTCATTCTTGATACTCTATTTTATTTCAAGACAATTTTTTGATATACATTTTTTGGACATTATTTTTTTTAAGTTTATTTTTTATTTAAGGGGTTGATTTATTTTTCCATATACTTCAGTTTTTTAATTAAACACAATCTCCTTTTTTTTGTATAGTGGATCATTTTTTGGGCTGTTGCCCCTCTGGGCCACCATATGTAATGGCACAACAATAAGAAACATGTATTTGTTTCCAAAGAATGAGCTGTTCATATCTACAGACTGTGACTCTACCTTATCATCCTCTTTTAAATCTGACTGTGAAATTAATATCCCCTTAATTAAAAAGCCCCAAATGGACAAAAGAATATTGTAGAGGATGATGGGTTCAGTTGATTGTAATCTGCAAATTCACTACTACATCTAACTATCACACACTGAACCTTTAACGTCACATGTACAGTATAAGTTATTTGATCATAAAGACAAGAGAAATTTTTTAAAAAAGCAGAAATTTGATCAAATCCGACAGAATATTTTTTTTTTATTTCTTGTCTCTGCAATAAGAGAAAAAAAACATTTTAATAAGTGAAAATTTCATTTTGTGTCATCATCCTATGATAGAAAACTTAAAATAAATTAAAATAAATAAAAGTCAAAAGTTTCCATGTGTTTCCTGTTTCATTAGCAGCAGCAGATTTGAATATGAAACTTCATTTAGAGCCAACAGGAAGTCACTGCTGCCACTGCCACTTCATCCTCTTCATCAGCACCGTCATCCTTCATCATTGCAGTCGACTCCGGTCAGCCCCCGGCACATACACACACACAAAAAAAAAAAAAAAAAAAAAAAAACAGGACAAAAGGAGGAGAAGAGAGCTTCTTCCGTCAAATGTGAGGGAAGTGGCCTGCTCTGAAGTACAACGTCGTGATTAGTTGTGAATGGGACGCAGGCGTCTGATTGGTGGAGAGAGCTGGGGGTCAGGCGTTCTGCCAGCAGCTCATACAAGGCTGCTGATTGCTATTCATCTACTGATTACAGTAATTTAGATCTGCAGCCAGCCGAGGGGGCTTGAGTCTGCAGGCTGTCTGGGGGGAGGATGCAGGGTGATTTTTCTATTGTCAAGAATGAGTGAGTGAGGCTGGAAAAAGAATCAAATGGACAGTATACATTCAGGGAAAAATGACAAAAACAAGGTACTGCACATAAGACAGAGAAGAAATGGAAACATGTTGTGTGGGTTCAACATTAATGTGTGTCTGTATTTTTTTTACTGTGACAAAATACTTTATTCGTTATGTTTAATTTAATTTAATTAACTGATAATGAAAATAAAAGCAATCAGTGTTTTTTTTTTTAATGCACATGATTATTTACATGCTCACATTATTTTGTACAGAATCTTAAATATGACTTTTTCATTATTAAAAATGATATTGTGTTTAGGTAATAATAGTTTAGTTTACATTTAAGAGATAAAATTAAATCTCATAAAGTGTCTGGAATAACATATTTTCAACTTTTCTTATGAAATGACTGTAACAATGTAGTTTATTCCTGATAGAAAATATTTGATTGGGAGTAAAATGAGGAATGTGCTTGAAAATATCAATCCAACAGTGTATTAATATTAAATAGTCCAAATCTCTTACAGAATAAGTACATTACTTGTTTTTATACACAATTCAGGTATAACCTTATAATTCCAAGATGATTTTTCCAGGTTGTGTTAATTTTCCAGGTAATTTCATGATTAAGATGATTAAAGTATATGCAGTATTAAATTATAGGTATAATTATATGTTTTCTTAATTGTATAGCTTTTTTTTCAGTAAAATTCTATTAAAAAGAACTATTTAGGAAATTGGTTCTTTTGTTTTCCTTGTAAGTTGCATATTTTTTTCATTAACAATTACCTAGCCAGTAAACATTAATGTGTGAGTTACATCAAAATGACTTTCTTTTGCAGTTGTGGTGAAAACAACTGAAATGATCCTTGACTACATGAATAAGTCATTTATTATTAATGCTGCTATACTGGATTATTGTATTATTTAATTATTCAATTAAGAGAATTATTTTAATCATTCAATTGATACTATTAGGTGACTAAAAAAAATAATAATAATGTATTCTACATATACAGGGTGTCCCATAGGTTTCCATACATTGGAAAAATAAACATTTCTTGACATAAACCAATTTTATTTATAGAATACTGAACTGGCCATCAGGATGATTTCAGTTTATTGCTCTTTACTCAAATGCATTCTTTGGGTTATATGAAATCTTTCACTTATGTTATATGTTTTACTGTTCCATTGTAAATTTGAAAATTTGTAAATTTCTATTGTATATTTCTTTTACATTTAGTATGTTAGGCAAAAAAAAAAGAAAGAAAGAAACTAAATATATTGTAACACCTGAAGTTAAAATCCACCATTCTTTTGTTCACTATATAAGATCCTAAATACATAACAAAAGACTAAAAACTGTAAAAAATCTGTTTGGATGCAAAGAGAAAACTAAAGAAATGAAAGCTTATCTGCCATGAACGAGGATACCTCTGTCTGTCACATGACTCACCCCCATCACCCTCTCATCAACCCCCCCCCCCCCAACCCAGCTCCACCCCCACCCCCACCCCAAATTTCTGAGACTCTTTCCGCCCTCTGCAAGGAGCCAGGGGGTGGATCCCAGCATTTATCTCCACCATCCAGCCCTGGTGTCTCCTAGCAACGGAGGCGCACGGATCATTTAATGGCCCCTGTATCCTGAATTTTATCCATCCAGCTGTTACACATACAGTACAGGGACACCACTAGGCTTTAATTCACATTTGCTGTGGTTTTATTTCCACTTCTGAATCTAACCTGGGTGTGTTTTTATTCTTTTTTTAGTTAGCACTTGTCTCCATGGCTCGGAGCACTCAGTCTGTATCAGTAAAACACTTGAGGCAGACAGACAGGCAGGAGAGGCTTTTCTGTCAGGACATGTCACTCCAGGATCCAGCAGGTGCACACACACACACACACACACACACACACACACATACACACACACACATACATGCACAATCAATGGGGGAAGACAGGACTTGGCCCTCTGTCTGAAAGACCCTCGCAGAATCAATTAGCATTTAAATTAATGAAGTGTGTAATGAAGAGAGCGCTATCTGTCTCTTGGAGAAAGCCAACAGAGAGGAGTAAGCCTGATGGTGAATCTGCATCAGGAACACATCAAACACATTCAAATAGACACTTTGTCTATTTTTTTTTTTTGAAGGAAAAGTGCATATTAAAAGCAGAGCTGCTTTAAATAAACCCCACAATATGTATGTACTGTTAATATAATTGCATTTCCATATAAAAAGTACCATTAATAAAGCACATAATTAAAGATAAAGTGATTGCATGAAAAAGCCCATCATTATCTTTCAATATCCATCAGTGCCAATATGCTTAAAGGAGGATGCTTCCGCTGCAGATAACCCTAAATAATTTACTCAGACTGACAGGGATTTGAGCTTTTTCTGCTATTCTGATTTTTGTCTCTCTTTAAGAATGAGCTATTTTACAATAAATACATATGGAAAAAGTTAGTGATTTAGAGGAGCTAAGCCTGAGGAAAAACAGTCACATATATTTATATTAATTTCATATGGGCTACAGTAGAAAATACACTTTGTTTTGCATCAGATTCAGTCAAATATTGATTTTCTACATTCTTCCAGGTGGTAAAATGTTATCCAAACACCTCACTTTATGTTATAAAATTTAGCTAATTATATTTGTTTATTTATTCAGTAATAGTGCCCATCAATCAACAGTTTCACAAAGCAATGTCCCAATTGTGGGATCAATAAAGTACTTTTATACTGCAAACAACAACATGCATTTCAAAGTGACCACAGAGAGAGTAGATAGAATGTATTCCTATTGGCAGAGTTCTAAACAAGGACATGTAGACAATTAATGTAAAACAGTTTTGAACAAAATTAAAAAAAAAAAAAAAAAAAAAAAAGCATCTAAACTAAAGAGGAAAGGGCCTGATATAGGTCCTTGTGGAACGCCCTGTGAGTAATATTATGTGTGATCCTGAGACACTGGCTTCTATTCATGAAGGAGGATTTAAACCAATTTAAATCAGTAGAGAAGTTAAAGGTGGACATTTTTGAAAGGATATTATTAATGACTGTCTCAAAGACTGAATTTTAAATTTGTGTCATTTGGTGATAACAGATTTTGAAGTTGTGTAATATGAGGTTTTAAGGTTTTATACATTTTAATCTTCTCCTGTTGTTCTGAAATTGTCAGAAATGATCTCTGACTCTTTTTTTTTTTTTTTTTGCACATTTTTGGGCACTGCTTCCTTCCAACAACATTAACATAGTTCTGGCAAAACAGTGTTAACAGTGGAGTTGCTTTCAGTGAACACATGTGCAAGAGGAAGTATGCAGTGATAAGGAAATGATCAAATCACTGCAAAAAGAAACAATGCATGAAAACAGATGTTTGTTTATCAGAACTTGACATTTTCAGGCACAAAGATCATTGTTCTTCCATTTAACAAAGGGGCCTTTTTTAAGTGAAAACATATAGGTCAAACCTGAGACGACTCAACAGAAATATTCAACCTTAGCCTTTCAGAGTATGTACACTGAATCTGACTATATGAGAGGTGGATGGAGTGACTGTGACAAACGTTTAGGTTTTTGGAGCCAGAAGTGATAAAAGCAGTGGAGCTACAGACAATGGTTGATGTAACTAATGTGAGCATTTAACTCATTGAGTATCAAAGACTTACATATACATGTTTTGAGTTTTTTCATAGGGCAGTGGATGAAAGTCTTGTACATCATATGAGTGAATTTCAGACTTGAGGGTAATGTATTTCTGTCCCAGTTGGGCGCAGAAGCTGTATTTTCCAATAAAAGACATCCATAGGTTTGTGCCTCGAAGAAGACAGAGGTTGGTGAGTTGAGAGTGAGAGAGAAAATGTTGAACACAAGCAGCTTCCACAGAGTTTGTCTGACAGTGGATCTGCAAGTAAGAGTGTTGTGATGTCAGTTGATAAGGGTGAGGGGGCAGATTCATCCCCATATCACTAGGAGTGCAGATAAAAGTGTTATAACACCATACTGCTGGTCGTGTGTGTGCATGTGTGCCGGTTTGGTACATACTAAAAGTTGTGAACATCTTGCTTGAACACCTGTGAACGAGGTAATACAAGGTGTTAGGACACCTATTTTTTTGGGTCTTGAAAGATCAGTGAAAATGGCCAAAAACTCTGACAGTATTAAGGTCTCTATTCTGAACATAGCTGGCAGTTAATGAGTTAACTATCAGTCTAATTATTTTCCATAACTACTGTTAAGCTGTCTGGTAAGAAAAACACACATTTTACTTAGAAGCTCTGAAATTCTCAAACAATATACTGTTGTTAAAATTGCGCAATTTATCAAAAAAACAGAGGGTGGGATGGGGGTTTTTTTCCCACAGAAAAAAGCTTGTGTTGGATGTTATGATCCTCATTCCTGAGGAAAAGAAAACTAACCAGGATTCCCTCAATAGCAAACAGAGAAGAGTCCAGCACAGTCCCACAGGCGGTAATGTGGCGTACAGAAGACCACTTGCCTGGTGGTCCTGGGGTCCGGTCTTCTCAGTTGGATTGTTTTTGAATGCAGCCTAAAGTAGGTGGTGGTATACTCCACCTGAGGTTAATGTACATACAGTACTGTATTTATGTCTTTATTTATGTCTCAGGTGTTTTGGTTTACTTTCATAAATAGAATTTTCTTTCATATTCAGAAACAAAAAATTGAGGTCAAGGGTTTTCGTTACTTGGATTATTCATTAGCTGGGTCTTTCATAAATAGAGGTACCACTGTATTATAAAAGAAAAAGACAGTGAGCAGACACCTGTTTGTTTCAAAATGTCAAACCAAAACCAAGTAACTATGCTTATTATATTGTGTATGACAAGTATTGTGCACATGCGTATTTGTAAAGACCCCTTACAGTCATGGTGTGGTTCACACACTGGTTACGATTGCATACATGGACGTACACCTGGGTTTGTATTTCTTAATATAACGAATAAAGAATCTCATGGATTTTATTGTCCATTTTTACTTGACAGTTACCAAAGAATACAGTCACATCCTAACAGACTTATCTTTATTTTTACTTAAAATGTGTTATGCATGAGAAACACAGCAGACAAGAACTGTTGGTGTGTTTGTTACACACAGTATCCTTTGTGTTTGTGACAGGAATCAGACAGCTGATGATGTCACACACACACACACACATGCTTACATGTCTAATGAGGACCAAGTTTGTAATCAAGCAGCCATAGGGTTATGAGTGTGAAAATCTTTTTTTTAAATAAAATTAAATTTAGAAAATCATTTTAAAAAATCTGAAAATTTGATTAAATTAAAGAATGAATGTATGAATAATAATAGTAATAATGATAATTAAAAAAATGTAATACATAACAATAAATTATATATTTTTAAAAGAATAAATACATGAAAAAAGAAACATAAAAAATAAATATGTAAAAAAAAAAAAGGGAAAAAATACGTTTTGATTTCCCTCATGCTTTATGGGACGTCCTGAAAAAAACTAATTAATAAGTATTTATAGGGCCACATCATTTCTATTTTACTAGTGGGGACCTTTATTTCTATTTAAACCCTTGTGGGGACCTGATTTTTGGTCCCCATAGTGTCAGAGGTCCCCATGGTGTAACTGTTAACATATCAATGTCCCCATAAAGAAAGGAATACAAGCACACACACATATATACACACACATACACATACACACACTGGTTTCTATGTATAATGAGGTCCAAGTTTTTTTCCTCAAAAATAAATAAATAAATATTTAAAATGAATAAAAATTTAAAGATTAAAAGATTTTTTTTACAAATTCAAAAATAAAATAAATACAAACAAAATGTAATGAATTAAAAAAAATGAATTAGAAAAAACTCATTTGTAATCAAATTTACCACAAAATACACAAAAATACATTCCAAAACACAAAACAATGCTGAGAAATAAATATACAAAAACATGATAAAATCCACTAAAAATCACCAAAAAGGGATGAAAAATTCTGAACATATTTTGAATTTATCTGCATTTAATTGCATTCAAATGACATAACTAGTTTATTGGCGACATCATTGGCAGAAATCTACATACTTTACACACAGATTTATACTTTACTAGTGGGGACATAAATCTATATTTAACCCTTGTGGGGACCTGAATTTTGAAAATTCGGCACGTGACTGTATAAACAGATCAATGTCCCCTTAATGATAAGAACACAAGTACACACACACACATACATGCACTGCAGCCTCAAACTCAGTATGACAGACACTATCGTTTGGGTCAACACACACACACACACACACACACACACACACACAGTAACATGTAAGACTGACAGCATGGCCCACATGGAATAAATCTGTCTGTAAATGTACACAAACGGAGTGTTTTGTATGATAAAGGGGAAGACAAAGGTGTGGGTTGTGTGTCTGTGCCCGTACACACACACTCTGACAAACCTTATCACAACAACACAGCAACAATAGAGAATGTTTGGCTTGAAGCACAATATGTCAGTGGGTTGTTCTTCATTTCAAAAACCTGTCTTACCAAAGAGGAGTGAAGGAGGGGGAGGAGGAGGGAGAAAAGGAGGAGGAGGAGGAGGAGGAGGAGGAGGCTGTACTTCCTTTCTTCATCATGACTCATAACTTCTCTCCCATGTATCACGACCATCCATCTGGACCACTACTCCTCTATATGCAGATAAAATGACACATCAAACACACTCCCACTGCCTCAGATACTGTATCTATCTGTATAAAGATGCCTCTCATTTCATTACATCATCATCATCATCTTCATATTCATAAGAAGATTATATCTGACTTATTATATGGTTTTTTTTGTGGTTTTGTTGATGATTCATTTGTCAGTTATTTTCCTAATTTATTAATAATGTTTTAATCCCTAGGTTAGAGCTGCACTAACCTGACTGTCCACAATATCATCTGGGACCCTTCTGTAACTGCTCCGTTTTCAAAGGAGGGGCCTTATCTGAAATCCTTCCTTTGTGATTAGATGAAAATTCTGTCCGTCATCTTGACTGATGCTGCTTCAGCCACTCATGTTAAAGTTAAGCTGCTTTCATCAGGTATATACATATCAACAGAAGGGGTTTAAACTGACTATTTATATGGGACGTTTACCTTGTCTTACCACCAAGTGGCCCTCCCACTACGTCATCAGTGTATTATCCTGGAGGTTTCTTTACTTTATGGAATGCATAACGTAAAGAAACACCCATGATGCACCACTCCCTCCAGGGGGCTTTTCCTGACTGCAGCAAAGACGAAGAAGGAAGATGTGGGTGGACAGTAGTAATCATGACAGCAGGATGCCATAGGTTACAAATGTGTGTGTGTGTGTGTGTGTGTGTTTGTATTCCTATCTTTATAGGGACCTCCCTCCCTCAAAGTGATGGTGATAGAAGTGGTCCCCAAACCTCTCAGAGGACCCTCCTCCAAAGAGAAACTTTTTGGATCAGCAAGCTGAGGGAAACCTCCTACCCAGGCCTAAATGAAGAATGTGACTTTTCCCCCTTCTTATGATATATATACTGTATTCATGTGTGTTTGGGATGTTTTTAAAAAATTTTAATAGTATTCTTTATAATTTTAAAAAAAAATTTAAATAATGAAAAAAAAATTATAGTAAAAAATAAATAGTATCTTATATATGTGTGTGTATATATATATATATATATATATATATATATATATATATATATATATATATATATATATATATATATATATATATATATATATATATATATATATATATATATATATATATATATATATATATATATATATATATATATAAGGAAACAGGTACAAAGTGAAACATGTATTTTTCAAAGATATGTTTACTTTTTTGTTTTTTTATGTATTTATTTTATGTATAATTATTATTTTATTTATTCATTTTTAATGAATTCATTTCTATTTTATTTAGTTTTCTAATTTCTTTTTTTTTTAAATGATGTTTACACTTGGTCCTCATGAGACATGTAAACGTGTGTGTGTGTGTTTTGTGTGTGTGTGTATACAGGACACCCCTGTGATCTCACTGTGTCAAAAGATGATGATGCTGCTGTCCTGTTGTGACAGAGTTGTTCATTCAGCTGCAGACAGACTGTGATGAGGCCAACAGCAGACAGAGTTCACACAGACTCACAGCATCAGAAAACCTTCACTTGCAGTAGAATCCTTTTAACCCTTTGTTAATCAGCTCAACCATTTGGTTGAAGTAACTTTGAACCCTGATATCTAATCTAAATTTAAGTCCTTTGACACTAAACTTCTCCTCCTTTTGTAAGAAGCATGTAATACACAAAAACACCACTGGGTGGCACTGTCAATGATATATTCAGGTCATGCTAGTACACCACCAAGGAAGATCTGTGACAACACCTCCGTTATGCTCGAACTTGCAGAAAAGTTAGATTTTTTTCCCCTCCATTTTATTAACTTTTACAGTCTATTTTACATAAATAATCCTCATCATGTTTCAGAAATACTTTGTTATTCATGTACATTTTTTTTTTGAAAACATGCTCAACCAAATGGTAGAGATGATAGTAAAGGGTCATGAAATGCTAATGCTAATCGCTAATTTCACAAACACAAAGAGTTAATACATCTAATTTGAACCAAGTCACAAATTATGTTGGTAAGATATGTTAATATTTGAGTTTTGATAATTTAGTTACGTTGCTATGTTGTGGCTTTTTTGTATGTACGGCACATTAGGAGAAACCTGTCCGCGGCCATTCGTCTTAGGTTGCTCTTCCATTATTGTGGCACGCGCCGCATCGTACGCACTTCATTCATTGTCTATGCAATCCGTCCAAACACTGTTGCTGTACTCGCAAAGGCCTTCTGGGATTGCAGTTCAGCAAGACAGAGAGGAACAGGGCGTCAAAAAATTGAGCCGATCTGAACTTTATGCAAAGTACTGCAGCGACCGTACGTCCGTTATCCAATGACAGTGGACCGTGGGGGTGTGTCTGTGATGAAGGCACTGTGACGAAGAGTCACAAAAAAAAAAAAAAAAAAAAGGACTGAAAATGGAGCAGATCCTAATCACCGCTGTCAGTTGTCAATGCACAGTTTGATCTTTCCCTCGCCACCATCTGTGGACACTGTTGACACTTTTAAAAAGCAGCTAAAGACCATGTGTTTAAACTGACCTTTGTTTGAGTTGTGGTTTTTACTGTTGCAGGTCTATTACTATTGCTTTTATGTTTGCTTCCTGATTTTTCTGTATGTTTTATGCTGTGACGTTTTATGCCTTTAATGTTCCTTATGTGTTTTATGCCTCTATTGCTTTTGGAAAACACCTTGTGACTTTTATGCTCTTGGAAGGTGCTATATAAATAAAGTTCATTATTATTGTTATAATTATTACGTATAGAGACGAGGCATGAAGGAAGGTGGTTGAAATTGTTGGTTGATGTTATGTGTGTGAACTGTACAAAACTACTGCAAATGTGTGTTAATATGTGTCGTTTCCCCGGCTGTCTTTGTGATTGATAACTGGATATATTATGTTATTTATAAGAAACGAATGAAACAAACTCAGGTTTCTTTCCTTCTTTTTTCTTTCCTTGTTTTTTTTCGTAGTCCTCCATGAACAGAAAGAAAGTGAAGGAGAAGAAGAAACATAAACCTGAAGACAAATTTGACTGAAAAGTAAGAGGTTACGTGAAAATATTGGAAGAAAGCGGATCACAGATGTGGGTGAAATGATGAAGAAAATAAAACACAGTGAAACTATTAAATTGATGATCAACTGCGAAAGAAAACTGGTGTTTATTCCAGATGGAAGGTGGAGAACAGAAGGATGAGAAGTGAGTATGTGTTCTACTGGACAGGTACAGTTACACACCATTTTAATTTGGATTATGATGCTATTATTAATGTCATAGTTATACTGTCTGTATTTTATCTTTATTTATAAGCCAGGCTTTATTTTGGTACAGATTCATTTTTTAGGTCCATAGTTTAAAACCCTCCTCATACAGTAAAATCATCAGTGTTAATATAATACTTAAAGAGTTCATTTTAACACTACCATTTTGAACATGGTCCCTATCTGCAGACTAAAATTTACACTGAACCTACAGTTAAATTTCCAGTCAACTCTACACTAGTAAGAGTTAATATTTTACACTACATTGATTAGTGCAAACCAACTTTTACACTGTAAGAAGTAACACCCATGGTGTTATTGACATTCAGCACCAAAGAGTTTAGAGCTGAGAAGTATTTTTCCATAAAATTACTCCAAAGAGTGTTGATTTTTTAACTATTTGAAAACATGACTTAACTTTATTCAGATTCTGCTTGAATGAAAAAAACAAAAGCAACAATTTATTTATAAAAAATTAGCGCAGTCTTTCAGTGTCCAAGTTCTCACTCAGTTTGAGCATAGAGGTTGGTGGGCGGGGCTTGGCTTTTCAATCATTTTTAACACTTAATTCTACGGCCCTCTAGAATGTTGCGACAGCTCCTGTTCACTTTGAATTCATGTTCCCAGCATTCTGTGGGTAGTTTTTTTTTTTTACGATAACCGCCCACTGCGCCATTAACACCCACTGCTAATGGCAACGAGTTTTGTCACTTCAGATTCACGTTACCATATCACTCCGCAGGTAGTTCGGCCACTTTCAAAGTAAATATTTGCTACATTGTAACGGTTATTTTATCCAGTCTGTTAGAGTAGTAGCTGAATAAGCTGAAATAACCCGTAGAATAAGCGGGATAATGTATTGCCCACACATAACTATCAAAAAATATTTTCCTTCTGGAAATATTTTTCTGATAGTAGTTCATGGGCAATACATTATTCCTTGCAAATGTGACTCTGAAACTCTGAAAAAATGTAAATTGTGCAGTCTAAAACACCTTTACTAAGCCTCCTCAGTCCTGTAGTACCCCTTCTTGCTGCTAGTCTGCAGTGTTGCCTCAAGCCTCTTCATTTCAAAGTCACTCATCTCTCACTCCCTCTGTCTGTGGATTTCAGACACCAACACACACACTCCCCCCTCCTCTTCTAACTGTGCTGCCTACCAATTATTGTGACCATGGCAACTATCTTGGAATATGGCCTGTGAATACATTCACTATTACCAGGTCACTGCCTTGAAGCCTATCGTCTCCCTATTGACACACACACACACACACACACACACACACACACACACACACTCTCTCTCTCTCTCTTTCTAAACTGCTGTCAGCTCTAATCACTGGTTGGTGAGTAGGCACAAAGCTCAAAAAGAGAGAAGAGAAATAACCATGACAACAAATTTGAGGCAATTTCAGAATTAGACACCAAACTGCATTGCATTATGTTGGGGAGATGGAAAAAAAGCCTTTCAGCTATTGAAGTGACAACAGTAAGAAAATAAGGCAGTGCCTGTATTAGTGTTAACATTTAAAATATACACAAAATTCATTTTCTCACCACATGTGATGCCCATGACTGTTACTGTTACTATAGATGGCCATAATAACACACACACACACACACACACACACACACACACGATCACTCATACAGAATGAATGTCTGAGCATAAATGGCAGCTGGCAAAACAGGCTTAGCCAAGCATGAAAATCAACATGAATTCCCACTTGGCTGAAGCTCCATGCCCTGATACGTAGCTGCCGTCGACCTATGTCCATGTCCCCAGACACCCCTTCACACACTGAACTGGAGACCCATGCCTCTCTATGAGGTGGAAATAATCTAGAGTGTTTGAGCGGAAAATAACAACAGATCCCAGATGATCTACACAGTAGCATGGCGGTGTGTTGAAGATAACACAGATACTTGGAAAAACTCAAATGGGTTTAAAGTGTTTTCAATCTGAAATAATTTATTCTATATTTTCTTTCATATTTTGACCTAAACCAATCATTGTGACCTGATCTACATGTTTTCTCCAGCTGAGGAGTTAGTGCTGGTGTTTAGTATTAGTCTGCAGTGGCGCTTCACTCCATCCAAGACGTTTAGAATATCTCTGCTAAGTCTTTAGACTCAACTCAACCCTAGACATTGAGTTAAAAAATATGACATTAACATTCACATTTCTGCCAATGAGTTCTGCATAGCTTTGTTGAGTATTTAAGCATGGGATCATAGTAGCTGGGGTGACGGTGAGGGTCTCTATAAAAAACAAACCAAAAAAAAACGCTATTACGATAAAACGTGTGTGTTCACATATTTCACAAAGACAGATAATAATTACTACATCACCACTACTATCATTAGTGCTACTGCTATCACTACTATTAATAACACTACTACCTCTACTACTACTACTAGTACTACTTCTATTGTGACTAATACTAATACTGCCACCACCACCAGTGATGCAGTGACGCCTGAAGAACTGTGTATACTCTCAATTTTTGCCTTTGCTTTTTTCTTTTTCAGTCCAGAAAAACACCCTGTTTTAGAAACAGTAACATGTACGAATACTCTATGTAGTTTATCTCAAAAGCTCACAATTATAACATTATCATGACTTGATCAGAAGTAGTTTGTAGGTAGAGCCTTGCACTCCTGTGGGAGTCCCATATGACCCAACACAAAGCAGTGCAGTGCGGGACTCATTTTGAAAGCTCACTGGTGCAGGCAGGAGAGGGTGTGCACAATGCAGGAGCTGTGATAAGCTGCAGTCCCACAAACTGAAAACGTGTTTAAAAAATAAATAAAATACAAAAAAAAACTATATATATTTACATATCCTGTGAGATCATCCTCCCAGCACCTGACCCTGACCCTGACCCATCATGGTTGCATTCCAGGGTAGACTTCCTGGAGCCCACCCATTTACATCTCAACCGTTCAACACCCTCTTGAATTCTTTCTTCAAAGTTCTCTTCAACTTTTCCTTTCGGTCTTGTGCCGATATTTAGCCTTAGGTGGAGTTTACGACCCACTTTGGACTTCATTCCCAAACAACCTTACTCTTGAGAAAACCGGACCCTGTCGCCACATGGGCTGTTACCAGCCTCACACGTTCCACTGGCTGAGCCTCGATCAGAAAGACTAGGGTCCCTGAGCTACACCGGACAACTGGTCTTCCATAAGCACCACATTTCAACTCATGTCTGAATCCTGCAGGACAAAATATGGCAGGTATTGGAGGGAGTGGGACTGAAAATGATAATTCTTTGTGGGAGCGGAGACTGCAGAATGCGGTAGCGGGCAGAGGCGGGACTGGAAATTGTGTCCCGCACAGACCTCTGTTTGTAGATTTTCATAACATTAGCCTGCTTACACAAATTAACTACAGTATTGGTGCCAAAATCTCTCCTCTAAATGTGCAGTCATATGGGCAGTACTTTAAGACAGTCACTCACTTGGAAACCACCTTAAAACTTAAATCAGAATTATGTAGTCCATTAAAATAGGTTCTCATTATGTGTCACTCACTTGAAAGACATTTATTCTTCCTTTCTCATTCACATTTCCAATAATCATGCATCTTTCAACAAGATATGCAGGGACCTGTCAATTCAACTGGGGCGGCACTGACACCTCAGCTGTCCAATCAGGTTCCAGAACTGGCCACAGCTAGTTAGCAAGGTTTTCCTCAGCACAACCTGCCCTAGTCTATTTCTGATTGGCTCATCAGTTTAATCATCAGTAGGTCTGTATACCGCCATATACCCTGGACTACACCTCTGACCACCAGCACTAATAATAATAATAATAATAATGATAATAATACTATTATCAGTACTCCTGCTGCCATTACTACTACCACCAAGTTGCCTTCTTACCAAACATGCTATTGCTAATTACCTCCACCAAGGAGGTTATGTTTTTGCCAGAGTGTGTTGTCTATCTGTCTGTCTGTTAGTTAGCAAGATCCTCAAAACGTTATGGATGGATCTTGATGATATTTACAGGGTAGGTTGGTAATGGGGATATCTGGAAATGATTAGAGTTTGGTGGTGATCTGGGGGGGTAACTCAAAAACCTATGGACGGATTTTGATGACATTTTCAGGATGTGTTAAGAGTGTTGCAGGGAACAAATGATTACATTTTGATGGTGTACAGTGTACAGCAGCGGTGCTGTATAGTACATGATATCCTGAACCCTCTCTGTTCTGGCTAAGCCACAGTGTTTTTGTGCAACCTGCAGTGTGCTATTCAGGAGCCTGTGCCATTTAAAGCATGCTGCGAGCTGTGCTGCCTTCAGGTCAAAATTGTCCTTTTTAATAGCAAGAGCAAATGGTTGTTTTTAACAGCATTTTTCTTTTCACACCATTGAATGAGTAAGTGGTTTTAAATACACAGCAGTTATGAATTTGATTGCAGACAGCATACTATTAGAATTGAAGACTATAAAACGATTAAGACCATTTTTGAGGATTAAATTAAGGTTTAAGGAATGATGTTGCTGTAACTCACAGTCCAGGACATTTGTGAAAATTGAACAATTAAAAGGAGACACTTTCTCCCAATTGTGAAACTTGATCATCCTCTCCCACTAATATATAGCTGCTGTTCAGCAAATTGAAATGGAGCATGCAGAACAAGCTGAGTCTTTTCACCCTTCAGAAAGCACCAGCTGTAGGAGACAGCACTGACAGAAAGGAGAGGGGAAAAGGGAGAAAAGAGAGTAAGGGGTTGCTATTAATCTCTCCCCTTCATTCACCACTCTACAATGGATTGCAGCTGTGGCTGCAGATAAAAACTGAGCTTTTTCTTCTTGGGTGATTATCCACAGTCAGGTGCCTGGATGGAGGTATGATCACAGAGGAGCAGAGGACACAGCCAGGGTGAGGAAGAGGAGGACGAAGAGGACTGAAACATGAAGAAAAGGAGAGATGCAAGCAGAGAAAACATGACAAAAAGAGAAGAGAAAAATATAAATCAAGGAAAAGATGATAGTAAAGAGAAAAGAGGAGGGATGAGATAATGAGCAAGGGCAAATAGGACAGAAATGTTAACTGTTAGGAGATTTTTTTTTTACCATGAAAATATTGTGAGCATTTTTCTACACAGTACATGTATACAACATTAATTTTTTTCCTTCGTTCAAAAAATATTGGGGAATACTAATATAAAAAATGTTGACCTCATATTCCTGTTAACATATAGTCCCACATACCCACATTAGTACATCATATTTCACACAATATGTCTGGAGCCACTATCATTTTATTTGCATAAAAATTAAACATAAATACAGTTTTTCTCCCTCCCTCTGTCATTCCTTCATCCATCTTCTTGCTATTCATGTCATTCAGGAGAGCTTTTCCACCTGATCAAAACTGTCCGATTTTCTGTTGGATGTGTATTTTCACTTCAGCTAGAAAACATGTTAACTAGTTGGTTTATGCACAATAAACAGTAAGTAAACAGTCATCACAAACTGAGGTAAAACCCCCCAAATGAGCTGTGTATTATTAATGTAACTGTTGAGTTGGACTAGAAACATATTGGTATTATAGATGACATGCACTGTGGACCTTTGATATTAAATAATTAACTGTGTAACACAAATGATGACAGCTACATTATGCAGAACACAGTGTATACAGTCTGTAGGTATGTTTATTTAAGCATGATCTGTGTTTGAATGTATCTGAACACGTGGTTATGGAGCTATGATCCTCTGCAGCTGCACCCTCATCTGGTTTATCTTCAACATTTAAAACAAGGCATGAAATTCAATGTCATCCACTTTTCTCTCTCGGGTTACAAACTACACTGTTACTGAGGGCAGTAGGAGGAAACAGTAATGCAATTGTAATATTATTATAATAATAATTTACAGACAGCAGCCAGGGTGTGAGCTGGGTTATGAGGTGAGAGGAGGAGCATGATGTAGATATGGACATGTCTAATATTGTTTGCTGTTTATCACAACTAAACAGAATCACACAACAGAGATGTTATCTCAGACTATGATAAGGAGCATTTTAGATCATTGTGGAAATGTGATAAGATACATTCAAGACTGAATTAATCAGTGTTGGTGTAGATACGACCAGAGGAATGTTTATAATATTTTCATACATGTGACTTTTACTGCCAGCTGTCATTAAAACAATAGTAAAGATCACAGGGACTGAATATTAAGAGGCTTTTTTTTTTCATTTAAATATACGTGTTTATTGATGTATTTTTGACCTGTTGTTTAATTCTGGATCAGTTTTTCTGTAACAGACAAAAATATTCACTTTAGCTAAAGGGATAGTAACTGTGTCTCGGAGAAATGGTGCTGATGCAACTAAATGTCAGTTACATTTTGTAATAAATGTAAGGACACCTTCGTTGCATTTAGCTACCACATGTGTAATCCATGTCTTGATTTTGTTGAAATAGACTGGAATATCTTATTGAAGAACTAACAATATTCCTTAATTTATATAGAAACAAAAAATAACGTGGTCAGCATCATACATGTAGTCGCATTTATAGCAAAACATTTGCTGTTACAACTCAGTTACATGTGAATGTAATTTCTGTCAGACAACTTGCTAAGATCATTTTTCTAGAGCTGTAAACACATGCACTGAAAGGAAACATCTGAAACTGTTTCTGTAAAACCTACGACTTCTGCATCACTTCTTTAATTAACAAACCTCTTATACTGATGAAATAAAAAAAAAAGCTCAGCAGACTTTTGAAAGACTCCTCTGAGATGTAGAAAAGGCCTAAACATGTGAAATGGTATGTTCCCTGTCTGACTTACGTGCCCTCTGTAGGAGCGCATGTATGTATTTTCAAATGTTGTTGTGAAATTGAACAACAGTAGAATTTGAAAGCAATCAAAGAAAGAGCCTGAGGGCCAGTGTTGAGTGGTGTGAGAAAGAAGCTGAGTATATTGACAGATTAGTGTGAAATGTATTACTGCTGTTACCCCTCTGGGACTTGGTTCACTATAACACAACTTTGTCCAAAAAAAACCAAGATGAATTCACCTTTGGCCTGTTACTGAAAGTCAATAGGAGATGTGTCAGACAAGAGAATGGGACATTGATCTGTTCTGCTTTACAGCAAACACACAACTATTAATACAGAGGACAAAATATTAGACTTTTTGTATAAAATTTCAATGATTATTATTACTGTTGTTTTTATATTTTGCATTTATTATTATTAGCAGTAGCTGTAAAGTTCAAATCCTTTAATTTCCAATTATATGTATATGACAAAAATACAGCAGAAGAAATAGGATATGTTGCTTAATGTTAATATCAAAAACTGAAGACTATGAACTATAGTATACATTCATCTGAGCATATTTAAACACTACAAACTTGAGTTCACTAGCTCACATTCACTTGTTAATATAGACATTTTGAAGCCAGATTTGACCTTTTTTGGACAAAAGGGTTGAAACTACACAAGTCTCGATAGTTAATTAACTGCTAAAGACTCACAGTAATCATCACAAAGCACTGTGTAACAAAGTGACTTCATCGTCTTGTTAGACTGACTTGAGTCAAGCTGCCATCAGGAAAGATATGTTTTACTAAATAAACTAAACACAAAAAATAAATAAATAAAGCAAATGAGCAGTTATGCAGACCTGTCCTTCAAAGCTTGACATATGTCAGGGATCTGAAATTAAGTTTTATCTGAGATCAGACTAATTTTTATGATGTACCGGGGACATTTATTGGAGGTTCTAAATTAAATGAATGAGACCCAGAAAGAAAACATAATGAGTCTATAGGAGCCAGGGCTTTTTCGGGCTTACACTGGTGGTCATTAGTGGGTTTATAACTTTAAACTATAGGCTGATGCTGTTATCTCTGACTGCTAAAGGTATATCCCTGAAACACAATGCTTCCAGTCACCTATCATTTCCACCACTCCCATCCACCCATTCATCCATTCATAAATGTATACATTAAATACAAAATATAAAAGAATGAGTGCATGTGCCTGACCTACAGCATTAGCAAACCGAATTTGGTGGCAATCCGTCCACCCGTTCAAAAGTTAAAATTAAGCCATCTTGAAAGTCAGCCATCTTTAATGTTTTGACCTCCAAAATATAATCAGTTCATGTACCTATCCTAAAGCATGAGCACACCAAATTTGAGACAAATCCATCCAGCCGTTCAAAAGTTATTGCGTTAAAATGAAAGACCTGATGCGGTGGCGTATACAAAACCATTACATCCCAGACGCTCCACATTTCAGGGATATAAATACATCTATATAGGATTCATCAACAGCAGAAATCTATCATTTTCTCGCCTCTGACTTTTGACCAATTTTCCTGATCATTGTTGACATTATAAACATGTGTACTTCAGCCCTTTGTGATTCATTCCCAAAGGAAATGGGCTCCATAAGAGTTCTTGGAGAAAGAGCAGTGGCTCAAGTGGACCTAAAGGTTAAAGAAGCAAAGCTCTTTGGTCTGCCGCTCCGTACCTGTATTGACTTGCCACCTTAACACAGAGGCGGTCATGGACACCACTGGTGCCGCAGAACGATTATCACTCTCCAAAGACAAAAACACCTTTTGCCTGCTTCTGCTTGTGCAATGTCTCACACATCAGCCCAGAGATCAATAGTAATATCCATTCTCCTGGTGTGTATTTTTCTGTGGTTCTCTGTGTGTGTGTGTGTGTGTGTGTGTGTGTGTGTGTGTGTGTGTGTGTGTGTGTGTGTGTGTGTGTGTTGCCTGAGCTCATGACAAGTGCTCTTTGGGTTTTTTTTATGCTCTTGATTGTGCAGCTTACAATAGCAGTTAATGACAGGCCTGAGTAGCTGTACGGCAGTTCTCAAATGTGGGGGATGGAAAGACGCAAAAGGAGGGAGGTAAACCCATTTTCAAAAGCATACATGGTTTTTATTCATAAACCTGTATGCGACATGGCCAGCGGTTGCCTTTATGATGCTCTGAGCACTCTCTGTGAACGCCGCCAGCTTCAATTAAATCAAAGCCTTTGGAAAGGAGTGCCGACATGACAGAGACAGAACAAAAAGCTTTCAGCAGGTCGTGAAGTGCAAACAAGATGTGCATTTCAATGAATCATTCACACTAGACGTGGAAAGGAAATGGATGAGTTGCTGTAACAAAAACAGAGGGATATGTTAGAATAAATAAAGCATTGGTGATCATTTAAAGACAGGATTCCCTGTTTTTCATTCAGCTCTATCCGTTTCATCTTTTTCTTTGACTTAAAATTGATGTCACTGCTTACACCAGTCAAAGAAATACTTAAGCAAAATACACTTAAGTGAAGTTGCCCATAGAACGCATTGATTGCCTGCAGCTTAAGGAGATTTGACTAGAAGCTGTGGGGATGTATGAAAATATATCCTGATAATCTATAAAGATTGAAACGTTTTGGGGAAATATCTAAAACATCACAGCAAATTCTGAGGCAACTGTTTGGATTGACACCAATTTGTCTGATTGATCTGTGCAAATGGAAAGGACAGAAAATGACAGGCACTTGAAGAAAATATTCTTCAAAGCAACACAAATATCAATCAGTAATAGTTACAGACTGACCCACCAGAGCACACGACAAGACAAACTTTTCTGCTAAGTTTCAAAAATCATTATTTTCTTGTAGGATGGAGAAAGTCTTAAGGGTGTCATTTAGCTGAAAACCACTTTTCCACGCTTGTTTTGGAATCTGATGGGTCACCTCGACTTAGCGACACATGTTGCTTTTAAAAGTGGTTTGTCACCTCCACTGGCTGCATACTGCATTCACAGAAAACAAGGAGAGGAACGAGGGACCAAGAAAAAGCCGGTCCATCTGACATCAGATGGACTTTATTGTCACCCATGTGGGGTTAAACCCGTCCCCTGAATCTGAAGTAGCATTAGCATTAGCATTAGCAAGAGAAGATGGAGCCACAGTAGCTGCTGCACAAATTGGAAAAAAATGGCGGATCAAACTGGTTCACGTGCTCTCTGTGGAAATAATGCCTTGTTTTTTTTCCCTGCACGTTGTCAGAACAAGCAACAGTATGAAACCTAGCTGGATGCTACTCTGGTAAAGGTAAACACACACCGCGAGAGGGGAGGGGGGAGTGTTCCCTCACACATTCTGAGCCAATCAGAGATGCCTCATAGACATGTATGAGGAAGTACCAGTAAACTCAAGTCATTTTTCTACCGTGCAAAAACAGCTGGAAACAAAGCAATCAAGATATTTTTTTTTAAAATAGAACCAACACACAATGTATTCAATAACAACGGAGAACACAGTAATATTAATAAAATAACCATGGAAAGACACCTTTAATCATTCTGTCCAGCCCTGAGTGCTGAACACCAAGCATTATCTTGTACCCAACATCTTAATTTTTAACTAAATATATAGGAACTATAGAGCTGAAATTAAATGATGAGTAATCACATAATATTAGATGAAAATAACTGAGTAGAAATTGATCATATTTTATCAGTAAAGTCAACAATGTATAAAGTAATATCATCCAGATATTTAGGAATATGAATTAATTCACCTTAGTAAGTGTAAAGGGTTTTTTTTTTCAAATATTTGGTACATCTGAATTAGTATTTTGAAAATAATTGATTAATATTGGACAGTTTTCCCCCTAAATATATTTGGATTCACTCAATATGTGCTAAATCTTAAGTAAATCCAAAATAATTCAACTAATAATTTCATTATTTTGCATTTAATTATTATGTATAAATGTACTTAATAAAATCAATAGTTTTTAATCAAAGTTGAAATACTTAAAATCTATTAATTTATTTTAATTGTCACTTTGTTGCCATAGTGTATTTAAGGAGACAATGGTCAAACTTTTCTGAGTTTATGATATTAGTAAATAATAAATAAATAAATCTGTGAATAAGTGTCATGTGCTTTGGACATTTACACATGTTCCTCTTAGCACCTCATTATTACTTGAGAATTGTGCCAAGGCTAATGAGTAATCTACTAAATGGTTCACTATGAAACACTAAGAAAAAATGACACTGATTTAGCAAAAAAAAAAAAAAAAGCTCTGGGAGGAAAAGCTGCAGTCGTCATGTTTTTCC